>UXGD01002849.1:0-23333 GCA_900474315.1 Torymus auratus | reverse complement strand
AGAAATGTCGAAAATCATCGAAATCTGGGGGTCGAAAAATTTCACCGTTACCAAGCTTTCTCTGTGAGAAAGCAAAACTATTGTCCACCCAAAATGAGTGCGTTTTAAAAAGCAGACATTATCCACGTTTTTAAACGTTTTTAAAACGTTTATGGATAAACGTTATAAAGTGATACAAAGAACATTTTAAAAACTTTTTTAAACGTTTAGGTTTTAATAGAGACCGCTAGTCCGCAGGACATAGACATAGGTCGTGGGCCAATAGACAACGACAGCAAGTAAAATTGGTAAGGTGAATATCAATTTTGATGTATCTGAGTATTGTGATGGCGTAACAAATTATTTACATCTTTATTTAAAAAACCCTAGAAATTTTTTTTAAGGAAATATAGGTATTTTAATTCTCTTTCGAATGCTACCTATCCGATTCAGATACATAGAGCCGATCTCAAGAAATTACGATTTGAAATAAGGTTAAAAATATTTTAACCTCAAATATCTCTGTAATTTATGGACCAATCATTTTGCCCAAAGAACTCGACCGAAAACTATCCTAAATCCACCTCTACAAGGAATTCTGAAGCGATTAAGTCAATTTTTACTCCCGCAATGGTTGGGCATACCAAACTCATTTTATTCATTTTTCAATGTTTACGTTTTTGTTAATAACAAAAGAACCGTGATAGCTAGAAAAATAATTTTTGGTTATAAAGTATAGGTATTTAAATTCTCTTTTGAATGCCACCCATCCGATTCCGACACATAGAGCCGTTCTCGTAAAATTAGGATTTAAAAAAAAAGTTAATAAAATTTTAACCTCAAATATCTCAGAAATTTATGGACCGATCATGTAGCCCAAAGAATTCAGCCGAGAACTATCCAAAATCTACCTCTAGAAGAAATTTCAAAGCGATTACAAAACTCATTTTTTTCATTTTTCAATTTTTTTCTCAAAAAATAACCAACACAATGGATTAAAATGTTCACAGATTATAGCAAATTATATTCTGCATTATCGTGATTTTCATCCAAAAAATTGACCGTTTAGTTTAGGAGTTATAAGCTTTAAAAAAAAAAAAACACGTTTTTGGTAATAACAAAAGAACCATGATAGCTAGAGAAATTTTTTTTCTTTTGGAAAATATAGATTTTTTTATGCTTTATAGAATTCTACCCATCCGATTCAAAAATTTAAATCCGACCATTGAAAAAATTCAAAAACAAATTTTTGAAAATCAAAAATTCATCATAAAACAAAAACGAATCAGTTAATCATAAAAAATTATTTTCTTGCCGAATTCGGAATAAAAAAACAAAAATCATGAGCCCCATCCCGTTAAACACTTCTAATCATGTTTCTAGAGCGATTTAAAGAAACCTAAAAATTTTACTAATTACAAAGCTTCCTCTAAGAGGAAGCAATACTTTCTTTCCTCAAGTTCAATTAAAATAATTTTATTTCGCTCGGAAACGCACAAATATCACCTTAAAACGAGTTTCGCAAAATATAGAACCGCGTAAAATGTATTTTATTAATTACGCCAAATTTCCTCACGATTCCGCGCCGTATACAGCGCCATTTTTCTAATTCGGTAATTAATTAGTAGAAAAATGATCTAATTAGATACCCATGCCCCGTAATATTCTCACGAAATAATTACAAAAAGTCCCACAAGCACAGCAGCGGCCATTACCTAAATACTGAAAAAATTCACCGCACTGCACACCGCCGGCAATTACGAATTTAAAACAATTTTCTTCATTGTATCGTGGTTATATTTATATATAAACACGCCGCGACCATTCGGCAAAATATACAAGCATTCCGGAGTCGCGAGAAAAGAAGCCTCGTGCGCACACGCGCGCAAAAACAAGCCATCTCGTTGCGCGCGCTAATTGTGCTAGCACGCGCGCTCGCTTGCACTTTGCCTCGAGGTGCAGCAGCAACAGCAGCGCCTCGTTACCTCGGAGATTCTTTTAACGGACTTTCAGGAATTTATCGAATTAACTAATGAGCCGACTTAATGAGATCGTTACACAATCCGAGATTCCTTATTGAAGCCATTCCTTTTCTCTCGCGCCGCCGCAGTGTTTTTGCCTCTATCGTCCCGGCGAGCTTTATTGTTTCGTTAATTGTTCGCAGTCACCGCCGCCGCGCCAGTGAGAGCAATAGAGGTCGTTTGCGCGGACGCTGTTCCACAGGAGAAAGAGAGAAAGCTCATTGTTACGAGCGCGGAATGCCTTTTCGTTAGTGATTTTTAGCGATTGCCGCCCGATAATTGATGGGTTGTTTGTGATGCTGAATAAGTTTTCGAAATTTAGACAAAGAGGTGGTTTTTACGTATTATTTTATACAGGAAACATGATTGGACGAGTTAAAATTTTATAGGTTTATGTTAATGAAAAAAAAGCAACGTATCTCCTATGCATAATATTTTCATCAGAATGTATCGGAAACACATAAAGCCTACATCAACATTGAGCTCGGAGCTATATAAAAACTTATCTTTGACAAAACTGTTATTAACTGGAAGATCATCTCCATAATAACGGCAAACTCCGAAACACAAGAATGACTATTACCAGTTCAGAAATCGCGCCGTTTCACTCCAGGAAGACCAATTCCTATTCCGGCCTCCCTCATGAAGCACTTGTTCCAGATAAAAACGAACGTTTTCCCACACGCGGCATTAGGCTTTGTTATATACGTTATTATACTGGGTTCACCACAGCCCTCCCTCTACCCACACACCACTACTCTCCCCTTATCTAAAATCCCTCTCAGCCTTCCTGATTAGTCTGCTCTCAGCGCGAGGCAGTAAACCGGGCCGCTTCCGCTTCTCTCTGTCTCCCTCTATATACACGACGAGGCGGGCGCAGTTTCGGGGAATGTCTTCGGGAATCTCGCTTATCTGTGCGCGAAGATCCGTCGCGAGGAGCGAGAGCGTCGGGAATTCACATCGAGCGCGCGAATCCCGATTTGCCTTTAGCTCGGAGAGTATGCAAAGTGGGTTTGGATGTAATGGCTGTTGGAGTGCGCGCAGAGGCAGTAGTAGTATAGGCGCCGTTGAATGGCTGACAGGTGCTGCTGGTCTAGATCCGCTGACGTGACTCGCGCGCATTCGTGCTCTATCTGTAGTGTGTTGATACTCGACGCGGGTGGTGCTTGGAATTTAAAAGTTTGCGCAGTTCCAAGAGATGCTTAGGTTTGTCGGGTTGAAGCTTTACTTCATTAAAATATAAGGAGACAAGTGGAATACGCCCGTATAGCACTCGATCTTTACACGATATTGAATAAGTATTATGAAATATTAGCACAATCTTTAATGATATATTACGATGAAGAAACAAATACTTCTATATAAATATTTAAAAAATAATTATCGCTCATATAATAGTAGTTATACTTTGAGTTATATCATCCAGATGGTTCTATACTCAAAGTGGCCGCTTCCATAATGAGAGTTATTTCTTGAAAATTCAGAAAGAAGTAATTTTGTTCATTATTTATAATATGAAAACATTGTTGTAACAATATTGAAACAATATGCCGTTAAATAGGAAAAAGCAAATTTTGGAAAATACTGAAAATATTTAATAGTGTGAATATTTCATTATATACTTATATACAATTATTTAAATCTTACCAGTCTTATAAAATAATATTTGTCACGTTATCGAGTAAAGAATGAGTGCTGCATAGAACATTGAAAAATTTGTTTTTTTACTATGAATAGTGGTCATTTAACTACAATAATGATATAGCAATATGTAGCAATAATAATGTCCTTCTATTTCTGTAATTTAATTTAAAATCATTATTCTTTACTTTTTTTTATATACTCTATTCGAACCACATAACGTTGATTAAGGAAACACGGAAACCTCCCAAAAGTTGGTAAACACAAGCACCGCATCTACTTCGTTTTTTCCCCCTCAACCTTCACACGGTCGGCCAAATCGAAAGTGAAAAACGAACGCCATAAATATTCGGCCGCAGGGCTTATCGATGGATTTTCTGGCCGAGCGACACTGCTCTCAGCCGAAATGGGCCAAGACAGGGACGCCTCGCCTTATCTTTCGGGTTTCGGTAATGTCGCCGGTAACCCAACACTGTCGCGCCGTGACCATGTAGCCGATAACGCGTGCGCGCGCCGGACACACGCTGGACTATACGTGGTGTGTCTATGTGTTTTCGAACGAGAAAAGTCGCCGGGGTTTCCATTTTCTGTCGTCGCGTTCAAAAATACGAGAGTGCTTGCTGCACACGTGTGTGAGGGGCTGGACCTTGGCGACGCTGTGCGGAAAACTGCAGCTAGAGAACGCATATGGTGGTCTTTTCGAAAATAACTATACGTTACGGGTGGCCGGCATTTCAGTGCGGCTTGGATAATATATATATATTCTTAGTTTATTGAAATGTTTAAATTAAATTGCATTTTCTGATGAATTGACACATCAGCTGTATGAATTCCGTATTCGTATGACTGTGTATAATAAAATCAATCCTGCAAACGACCGCCTATTCAAAACTCTTCGTCATTATAATACAAACTCCATTTCAATTTCTCCAGCGAACGAAGTAAATAAAAAGCAGGCGGCCGCAATAATAGAGCAATAAATAACCGCAGCAGAGGCACGTAACAAGCACAGAAAATACGGAATCTATCATAACGCTCCTTCGACGTTGTGTTATAATAGACGGCGCGAATATCCATTAATCAGACTACACCACGGCACGTAAGGAAAAAATGATACCCTCCAGCATATACGCGCGGTAAAAAGCGATAAAACAAACAACAACTACAGCGAAGCGTGTGCATATCGTACAAGTGCACCAGACGCGCACGCTTATGTGTACACAGAGAGAATTAATACTGAAACCGCATTATTCCGCGAATGGGCGCAACTCTGTGTGTGTGATATATAACAAGGATATATGGGAATCGACAGGTGCTCCGCCGTGTCGAACGCCTCCGCAATCGAGCGCCGCGCGCACGTGCACGCTTATATATATAGAGGCTATTGAAATCCGAGAAGCGAGGAGATCGCACGCCGACGAAGCCCGTCGCCGGGGATACGAGAGGGAATCTATGCCCTACACTTAGCGTTTTTTTCGCGCAGCCGGCCGAGCCGTGGCACACGTGCAGCACTCATGCCGAGTAAGCGTCTTGTTTACGCTGGGAAGTCTAGGTGAGTGAGAGATAGATAGAGGGAAAAAGACGTTTGTGCGTAGGCTGGTTGCAATTTAGCGCGGATTTTCCTCGTATAGTACAATCGAAGGGATAACGAGCGCGAGGAGAGCAATCCGAGTGCGGGGATATTGCGCAGTCTTTCCTATTGAATGGCGTTTACGTTAAATGGCTGGTAATTAATTATCGAGATGGTGAAACTAAATTCTCGTCTTCTATCACGGTATTCCATCAAATATGTGACGCGTTAAAGTTTCATTGTTGTTCATAACAAACGGTCTTTTCATTAAATAATTGTATGATTAAATTTTTGCATATTGAGATATTTCAAGCCCAACAAAAAAACAAACACACCCTGAATAAAAAGAAATTTTTCTAAAAGAAAAATAAATTCGATCCTTCAAACCCTTATATCTTCAAAGTCCAACGCACGCGCACATGCATATATAATTATCTCCTTGTAGACGTCAGCCGCTTATCGAGTGCTTCTCTCTCGCGCGCGTGTTCGAACTACCGATCTCAAGCGCCGCGTTCTCGCGAGATAATAACTGCACGCGGCTTATGCGCACCAAAGCCGACGCCCGACGATCGGTTAATACATACACACGACATACAGGCAGCGAGCAACCGGCTCGGAAGTGCGTACACGACACATATATATACGCGCCGCTCATTTGAATATTTTATTGTCGCGCGAGAAGATTTTACGATTTTATAGGTCAGCGCGCGAGGACGTGAGAGCGAGAGATCGTAAAAGACTAGAAGTGAGGAAGTTTTAAGAAGAGAGGGTGTATATGTGTGTATGTGTGTGTGTTAAATGATACTTGTCGCGCGTGGGCTGGTGACGGTGGAAGAGGGAAAATTATTTATCGGCGACTATTACGAGCATCCGGGCTGCGAGAGAGGTGAAAAGATGCCCGATAACGTCGGGTTTAGAGACTAGACGCGTGCGCGAGGATTTTATTTTTCGATAAATTATTGGAATTTACTATAAGAGGACGCGAAAATAACTTATAATGCGCGAGGTTCCGGGTATAATAAAAGTCAACGTTTGATTACAATTTTACACTGGGATTAGGATGATTTAAGGCGCGAGTGATATAAATAACCTAAGCTAGTGTATTCTGACGTAATCAGGGGCACACTGTTTGCTTTACTTTTCCACTAAAAGCTTTCAATTTTAATATCGAAAAAAACACGCGCTTCCTTGACCGGCCACCGGGTTTATATTTGCGCTGCAATAATATATAAGTATACACGCGTCGGCGCAGAGTCCACTGTAAAAGCTCTCTCTGTCCTGTCCATTTCGCTGAGCTTTTATTCATCTCGGCTCCCTCGCACGCACTCTACACCCAAATAAAACACACTTCGCGAAAAAAACAAGAAAACCACGCGCTGGCCAGCGCTACCTCGTAAAACGCGCGACAACAAGGTTCCAAAGTGTACCGCATGTGCTTCGATATCGCAGCTTTATATACATGTAGTGCAGCGAGAGAGTCCATATAACGAGGGCGAAAAAGGAGACGACAACCATCACACCGGGTATATAGGTACATACCCGCAATGTTTGATGCGCTTGACCGTTAAACTGTCTCACCTATACACGTGTACGTATTATACGCGTACTGCAGAGGAGAGGAAAAAAGTCTTCGAAGGCGGCCGCCGCGCCCGTAAAATTCGCCCGTGAGCGGATACATCGAGGCCTCAGAGAGAGAACGAGAGTATAGACTACTCTCTCTCTCTTTCGATACCGATCGGTTATCGGACCTGCGCATCGCGGGGGCGTTGTAAAACGCCCGCTCGCTGCCCAATATAAAAAAAGTCTCGCTTACCTCCCTCCTGGCGAGTACAACGCAAGAGCGCGTAATTTCCCCTAAGAAACGTTCACTCGCGATATCGTCGGCGCATATCGCGCGCGCGTGGAGAGATAAGGATCTTGCGAGAGGAAGAGAAGACGGCCAGTCGCTCGTCTCGAGCTCGCGAGTCGCGAATTTCCAGCCGTAAAAATCATTTTAGTGCCAATATAAAGGCGAGATGACGCCCTGGCGACGCCTGTGTATGAGAAAGAGAGAGAGAGGTGTATATACAGTACGCAGTGCGTGTGCTCATAAAAAAGCACGTGGCAGTAAAAAACGCTCCAGGTGAAGGTAAAAAGGAAGGGGAGAAGCGGCTTTATTATTAACTATAAAGGCGTTTTTTGAAATTCCGCGCGAGCTTCATGTAAAAACAATTTCCGGCAGTTTTATATATATAAGGATCTTATATATTTATACATATATTTATAGGCACGCTTAAAAGGCCGCGCGGGAATTGTATATCTATCGGATCGATAGCTTGGAGATCGTTCGCGCTTATCGCAGCCGATTAATTCGTTTATCAAAATCGGCATCGCCTCGTTCATTAAAGCCAATTGCTGTAATAACTTCCGCTCGCTGAGCGTGTAATGCGCGCGGAGCAACATTGTAACCATATATTACGGCATAATATTATTATATATTATGGTAAACAAAAGCAATTTCATTTACACGGATATTCCATTACGCAAAGCGCATAGCTCGTATATACGACGCGCGCCGCAGGTTTGTTCGAAATAAAGTAAATAATGTCATACGCAAGCATCATTGAGGTAGTGTCAACAGTTCCATGCTAATATACCAGGCGACCGCAAACGCATTTACACCTGCCGCAAAACCAATATACGTTTTTAGCTGTAAAGTCAAACTAATTTCGCGTGCTCGATGTGTTTGTTTGCGTAAATGACAAAAAAGGAGTTGTCGTTGGCAGTATTACAGTTTATTACACGATGTATAAAGTAACGTTCGGTTTTCCATTTCCCGTAGGTACAATCGCGAACAAATAAACCCAACAGAAAGGCACGAAATTAACATCCCTAAAAGGCAATTCGAAAAACTCCTATTCCCTCTTTTGTGTAATGAAAAGCCATCAAATTTATCAAGATCTCGGCGTAAAAAATTTTTACAGCCACGAAATTTCCCTCTTTATCAAGCGGGAAACGTCATATAAAAGACCCCCGAGACATACCACTCTCTCTCTCTCTCTCATTCTCTCCGTATAGTCACGATCCACATCCGAGATAAAGACAACCATTCCCCCTCAAAAGCAGTACGCGAGAGGTGTTGGTTTAGGGCCTTTTTCACGCGAGCGCGCGGCAAGGGTTTCGTGAAACCCAGACAAAGATCGCGTAGGAAGTCCCCTTTCGTCGCGCGTGGGCGGCATAAAGTTAAAAATATGACTTGCCCGCTCCCCTCCAAAGAGATCAATATTCTTTTGACTTCGTGTGCGTGTGCAGCTCTTTTTTCGAACCCTCTCTTCTTGCTTTTTATCTCGACGCGGAAGACGCGATTCTTTTCTTCCTTTTTTCTTCTTGTGAAGAAGCCGCCGCCGCCGCCCGCCACGGTAGCCTCAGAAATCTCGAAACTCGCTCTTTGCATCCAAAATTTATTCCGCGGACACGGGAGCGGAGAAGATTTGTAACAGAACGGGCTGAGGCGAAGTTTCTTGTACTGTGTATATATATTCTCCCGGAGGGCAGTGGGAGAGAGAATCTTTTGAATCTTTTCTACGTGTCGCTTTCTGAAAAGTAGATATTTTTCACAAAACTGCGCGCGTCGTGTCCACGTATATAGAAAAGTTTATTCTTCAGATCTAAAAGATTGGCTCTTAACCAATTCTGCTTGTCTCTCGGATAAAATATATGCCGGACAATAACTATTTCAAAACGGATTTTATTCTCAGTAAATATATAGGTATTTCTTAAAAATTTACTAAAGGATTATTTTTACAGCGGGGTACGGTCCGATTTCGACTTCCCGTAAAAAGTAACAGTACAATACCGAACTCCCTTACAGCCCCCCATCACATAAATTTCCTTCTCCGTACAGCCCACCTTTTCTCAATTTCCCCGCGCAATGACTCTTTTTTTCGGCAAAGTATAACAAAAGCGCACCGCGCTCTGCCATAAGGTTAATTTTCGACACTTCCATGGCAATTCCAAGAGAGCCAAGTGCCTTTCCTGTAAATGCGTGAGAAAATCGTAAAAACCATTAGCTCCACTTCCTCCACTCAGTCTCTCACTCTCGAGATCGCACGCAATAAACGGTTCGGCGGCAGCAGTGGCAGCAGCACCGAAGGAAGAAGGCTCTTGAGTCGAGTCGCGAAAAATCTCTTGACTTCCTCCCGGGGTGCGGACGCAATCTGGCGACACAGGCCAGCTCTGGCAAGCCTCTCTTTCTTTCTCTCGCGTCCGAAAAGTCATTACGAAGAGCGGCCTGCAATCGCGGATTTCCGGGTGCGCTTAAGAGCGTCGGCAGCGGCTATTATGTGTCCTTACGCCCCGCGTATAAGTGGCCCGCTTTCGATCTTTCGTCGCACGTGCAGTGGCGACCGGTCCGATGGGTTCGGCGACGAGAGCTGCTGTTGCTGTCGGCTAGACGCTGCGCGGAGGTGTCAAGTGTCGAGGGGCTCTAGAGAGACGCCTGCGTGAAGCATTAGCTAATCGTCGCGACGAGCAGCGCTCTGCGAGTGTGTCTATCTGGCCTGTTGCGGAGATATTGGGAATCGGATTTACCTAAGATGCCGGGGTTGCGCAACGTTTTGAAAATCCGGATGAAGATTATAGATGCCTCGATAATAATTTATGCACTAGTATTAAGGAATTTTAGTTTATAATTATTTGGCTTTCACTATGTTTTTAAACAATTCTGCTTTTTGTTTAAATCGTCATAAGGATTCCGCGACATTTTTTAAAACTTTTGATTGAACGTTCGACAAATCTTCATCTTGCCGCTTAAAAACAAATCCCACTCTACGCAGATAACTGCCATCTCGGAGACACTCCCGCCATCGTGATTTGCATCTCGAATCCGTGTACTTTGTCACTTCGACCGTCCAGACCTGCTCTCTCTCTATCTTTCGCTCCGCGGGAGCATAACCGAGGGACACCTCGCAGTTTCTTGTCACTCTCCGGGGCGCGGCGGCGGCGTCCGCGGATAGGCATCTCTGGAGAAAGGCCGCCGATCCTCGTCTGCCAACACCCCCGTGTGGCACGGCGCCGCGAAGAGGCGACAGAGTCCAGAGACACAGACACACTTTGCCATAGAAAGAGAGAGAAAGAGAGTCGAGTGCTCTGTTCGATCGCTTCTGCTTTTTGCCCTTGTCTCGTGCCGCTTTCCCTTTTTTGTCGCGCGCCAGAGAGGAGTTGGTGTTGGGAGAGGAGTGGAGAGTGTGATAAAGTTGGGGAATAAGCCTTCTATCGGGAGTTGGCGAGATAACGAGCCGATATATAGGGTTCTCGAGGTTGTTGAGAGTTGTACTTTTTTAGAAAGGAGAGGGGGGAGGTGAATGTGAGGAAGTAGTTATGACGGTGATAAAGGAGATAAAGCGACAAGTAAAATAGTATTGTTGTGATAAAAAAATGGAAAATGGTATAAACAAGATGAGAAAATGTAAGCTTCTTCAATGAGGTTCAAGTTATTTAAAGGATAGTAAAAAATGTCAATAACTTAGAAAATTTATAGCATATATTGTATAATCAAAATTACACACATCTACATGCAATGCTAACACAGTAAAATATAAACATTCGTGAATTTTTCAATTTTTGCTATTTATAGATAGATTATAATAATTTTAATAAATATAGATATCCATTACTATCATACTATAATAATATTACAACTTAACTTTTCTGGTTTTTGCTTTAGGCAAGCGTGAAACTTTCTTAGCCTCTTCTTCAGGTGAGCTGCGCGCTCTTTTATTAACTATTCTCGCCTTTACTTCTGCCGCTTTCACTTTTACGCTATTATTGATTTCCCCACAAATTTCTATTTCTTCTTCTTCTTCACATTCATCATCATCCTCATCATCGTCATCTTCAACCTCCACTTCGGTCTCCTCATCATCGCTTGTCTCGCTCTGATTCCCCTTTTCACTGTTATTCCCTGCTACGTGCATACTTCTATCATTGCTGTTGTCATTATTCTGACTCTGTTTGGGTACGTTGGAGATCTTAAATTCAAGGAGGCCGGTATTAACATAAAATCCCCCGAGAGCCGTTGTTATTTCCTCGGGCACCATTTCATCGTAAGCATCGGTATTATCTATGAAGGAGTCCTCCTCGTATCCTGCTCCCAAATCCTCGTAATCGCAGCCCTTGCGGTTCCCATACTTCTCCTCATAGTATCTGGCGACGTCCAGAACATCGTCCTCGTCGTCAAGACCTAGAGGCTGCTTACTTTTGCGTCGTTTATTCTCGGCCTCTTTTAAAAGTTCTGAGTAATTGAAATTAACGTATCCGCTTTCATTGCAATCCGAAAGATTGATCTCTAAACGAATGGATGGTGCTATCTGCTTTTCTTTCGTTGGCTTGTTTAATATCTTACTGCAACTTGCCTTTTGCAACGTTGCTTTCTTTTTCTCTGCCATGATGTTCTTCGAACAACTATTTCTAATCAATGGAAAACTACGATTATTACGAAGAATATAATTTTATTAAATAATAATATTAATATAATATTTATATTTACCTCGTACCTTACTGCAATATTCTTTGTAAATATTTGCAATGAAATATGATTTGTATCAACAAATTATACGTATATTAAGTAATGAAAACTACAATGTACATACGTGATGCACGTATACATTGTTGATTCCGGAATGATAGGAGTTTGAGCAGACGCAAGCTCCCAAAGCCATAACGTACACAAACTAGCAAACTTTTGTTTACGTATTTCTATACGACTGAGTAAGTACACTACCAATGAAATGAAAATATCGAAAGGTAAAGATGTTCTTAGAATAATACAGGTTAATAATGTTCTTCCACTTTATTTTAAATTTAAACTATATATTTAAACAACGAAATTCAACTTTTTATATATAAAATATTCCAATCGATACGCACGAGGTTCATTTAAAAAATTTGCGTTTGAATTGAACGGCGCCCGCATTTCCCGTCCACTTCCACCAATCTATCCTAATAATCAAATACTACGAAAAGCCACCCCTATATATATAAACCCTCCGCATTCACCGCACCGAGTACAATGAAAATTTCCATTTTAAAAACGGGAAGCAATCCACTGTCAAAGGTCCAGCACTGCGCTTCTCCACCATTACCAACGAAAGAAAGAAAGAAAGCCGGGTATACCACTTAATCTTATCCACTGACAATCTCGGCTCGTAGCGAGAGATATCTCGTCCATCCGGAAGTCGCGGGGCGGAGCAGCAGATAATCTCGCACGACGTTTTTCTCGCTTTCTCTATAGTCCTTAAGGTACATATACCCTCGCGCGTGACTCTCTTTCATCTTGCGCAAAGTTGCGGATTCGAAGCTATCCGCGGCGCCCACGCGCAGGTGTCGTCGTCGTCGTCCTCGTCACGAGAGAGAAGCCACACACGTTGTTGTCCTGTCGTCATTTGTCCGACAACGCGGCTAAAGTGCTTGTCGCACGCCGCTCTCCGTCATCCGAGTGTCGCGAGGTGGGTACTTATATCGCTCGAGTGTTGTGTGCGATATATACTGTGAGAGAGGAGTGTGTTGTATGCAGGACGGTGTCCCGTCGTGAGGTCCGAGAGCTTGCAACGATGAGACCCGTGCGTGCGACTGCTATAAGAGACATCAAAGACTACGTGTCTTTTTAAGTGGGTTTCTTCTATTATCTTGGAAAAATTAAATGAGATAACAATTTTTTTTCTCAAACGATTGTGTAGCAGTATTGTAAAGACGATATTTTTGTCTTCGATGTACGGTCATCCATAAAAAAACGTACGAACGAGAGACCAAGTATATAGATTTTTACGACTGCACGAAGCGCTGCCCATACGTCAAATAATTCATTTGCGGATGAATTATGGAGTTGAAAATATCAAACAATTTGTACCTACAGTCGTAACTACTCGCGTTGACTCGCGAGCGAGCGAGAGCAATCTCACAAGTCCCGCACATAAAAGTACATCTCGCGAAGGCCGGGACACCCTAATGTGCGCTCACGCGCGCACCTCTGAACCACACTTGCGCGCGTGTCTATATTTGGCCCGTTCTCGCTGTGTGTAGTTTTATCGGGACGACAGGCCAGTATACGCGCGAGAAAGAAAGACGCGTTCTCCCGGGCTCGTAAACCGACGACTCGTAAAGCGTCGTCAAAAATCATAATTTGAATTTTGCGGCGAGGCGCGCGATTATTGTGTTTGCAGTGGCCGGCGTTTTATGGCGACGCGCGCGCGCGCAGTAAATGCAAATTGTTCCGAGTATTGCCCTATGGGGCACAGATTTTTATCGGGTATATATATGAGGCACGTATTTACTATCTAATTAGGCTTCGATCGGTTATTTGCGCTGGTTTATGTCACTGCGAGGGGAGTTAACGTGGAACGTAGAAAACAATTTTACGTCGTTTATTCGTTTTTTACAATCAGGGAATGCGGGGATTGGCGAGCGGGAGAGAGAGTTTATGCGCAGCGATGTGATAACGAACGGATCAGGGACAGAGAGAGATTCCGCGAATGCGCGTTGTTTTATTCATCGACAATTTTGCAGATACTTATATTGACCTACTGACATAGAGCCTGTCAATGAGGTATTTGTCACGGCGCATAATACGGCGTGTATCGATTTTTCTGTTAATCAAAATATAAATAATAGACAGAACACGCTTTTATACTTTAATGACAAAACTGACCTTTCAATAACCGTCAAAGTAAATATCACCATCAATCTTTCTAATTAAAATTCTCTTCAAATCTATTTCAAAATATACATGCTACAAAACCCCGTCCTCTTCCTAATCCTCTCCAAAAAAAAAAAGATAACCAAGAACCTGACGAACCCTTCGCCCATCCATTCGCGTGTGATCGTCCACGCGCTCGGCTACTGTCCGCGAGCTTCTCGCCTTACGTCTATCTCCTCTCTCCATATATATACATACCACACGACATCGGCCGCTTAACCTCGATCAAAGTCCGAAGCGCGAGAGGACACCGCACGCGGCAAACCCTCGCTCTCTATCTCTCCCATCCGTCCACGCGCGCTCACGCGATATCCATCTACAATGACGCTAAGGAGCAGAAAGAGCGCGCGGGCATTTGTAATCCCCCGCGTGAAAGCCGAGAAAGACGCGGATTCGGAGCAGTTCGTCCAATTTATACGCGGCGCGAGAGAGCGCGGCGATTAATCCTGCGCGCTGCGGGACCACCCAAGCGCGGGGATCCGCGTGTGTGTCTCTCGTAAACGCGTCTCTTCTCCGCGCGGGTACTGGCAGCAGCAGCAGCAGAGTGCAGTTTAGGAGGACTTTGTTAGGAGCGTGTGCGGATGAAGGGGGTTGAGAGCCAACTCAGGCAGTGTGCGCGGATGGCCTTTTGCGAGATAGCGAGCTTTTTATGGGGAGAGGGTTTTATTGGATGCTCGAGAGAGCAGAGTCGAGAGGGTTGTCTGCTGAATTCGCTCGGAATATTGAAGAACGCCGTGTGTGCGGCGTTTTGTTTTCATTGTATTGTGATTCTGAAATATTTAGGACTTGACGATAGCATCCGTTTGCGGTTATATTCATGATGCAGCACTCGAGCTTTACTCATTTTTGGGAGAATATTAATTCATAAGTCTGGTGTAAGATTTGTTAATATTGTCAAAAGTACTTTTCTTTCGTCTTCGCATTATTTTTGAGGTTTTTTTCCTATACAAACAATATTGTGACCGTATTGTTTCGATATTGTTTCAATAATATTTTTATATTCTTAAATACGACAAATAATAAAAATATATACTTCTTTGTGAATGTTAAAATAATAACTTTCCCCTGTGGAAACAGCCACTTAAGGTTGTATCTCTGGAGGACACTATCTCAAAATGGCAAACTTTCATAGTCGAAATATTAATATAAAAAAATTTTTTCCTACAATCTAATGAAAAAGAGGAAACATGATTTGTGGCAATACCTATACAGTATATTCTTAAATCTTGCCATTAATCTTGTAAAATAAAATTATCATAATATATTGAAAATTGAATACAGCTCTAGTGCCATGTACCTATGTAATTATTAAAAAGTCAATTTTCAGTTTAAACGCTTAAAATACGATTATAATAACAAATAAAAAATCTTTGCTATCCGCAGAAAAATAAATCATCTCACGCAGCAAAACAAAAATATCCTCTGTAATACGATACCCGATCGATGATGCGGCCGTGCGCGCGTCACTCACCCTTTCTGCTCGTTTTAACTCTCCACATCAGCCGCGACCAGGCGAAAGTACATAAACGCGCGTCCATAAACCGATACGAGCACGACAAGCACAACATACACATATTTACCGAAACGCGAATAGAATCCTCACCTGTCCGCTTTTGCTCTCGTTAATCGTCGGCTTAAAAATGATTCCGGGACGTAATGCGCTTTACCAAAGTGTACGTGCTAATATTTTTCCTCACTCCCGCCACCGAAAAAAAAAAACAAAACCGAAATATGTTTGCAAAGCGGAGCAGACGCGATAAGAAATATGCGAGCGTTCCGCTCGGAGAAATAAACCCAGAGAAAAAGATCGAGGAGCCTAGGCTCACGCGCGCGCGCAGAAAACGACGAGTACGATATCCATGCCAAGGCAGGGAAGAAAAATGTATCGGCCGCGCGCGCGGGGCCCGCTAATTTGAATATTGAGTTGCGGGGGTGTGCAGCTGCTCTCGCTCCTCTCTCCCTCGCGTATAACATCATAAAACATCCGAACTATTCGCGCGCTCATTGTACGCGCAGCGCAGAGCATCGTGCTGCTGCTGCTGCTCGAAAGATCGATGGTCGGCTAAGTCACTCTCGCAGCGGATGTTCTTTTTGCGCCGGTGTTTCTCCGCGTGCATGCGCGACATTAATATCAGTCAGAGGCGTAATTGAACGAACGGCTCTTTTGCCAAAACTAAATTTTCGCGTGATTTAATGGACCTGCGGTATTATATGAAGCGTTAGGAGGGGGGCTATAGGATGATGTATGTTTATTCAATAATGAATAAGTTGAGAGAACGCTGGTCGTTAAAAGATTCTTACTCGGAGTGAGTTGTTGGTGCGCGTGGAATTTTTGACAGATCTATAACGATTAACGAACGGGTTCATGGAGACGGTCACAGGAGTCTGGAAACTTTTATATTGAGTTGTCTAAACTTTGACTTTGACAGATTATCATCACAGTATACTTTATACTATATACTCTCTATACTGTATTTATACTAAACAAATGACAGGAGAACGAATGCCTATAAATACAGACAAACCAACTGGATAAATTAGGATAATTTAAAATCTGAAAGCAGAAGGGATTCTATATACCCATTGCGATCAAGACATCCGCACGCAGAACTCCCATATAAAGCGCAGCCACCTCCGTGAGAAAACCTCGCGATTTCCCCGTTCCCTCACAAAACGTTCGCCTCGTGCACACGTGCGTCCAGCACCTCGACCGCACACACATGCACACACTGAAAGGATTCCCGCTCTTGGCGCGAAGGTCCCAATCATTCAGAGAGCTGGGCTGCAGCCCCGCCGCCAGTAATGAATGGCCGGCATTTACATACGAAGATGGCGAGTATCTTATTACAAGCCCGGAGAGAAAGAGCGCAGGGGTGGCGCGGCTTCTCCCCCACCTCAACGGGCGAACAATGCTCGCGCGCCGAGGTGGTCGCGGCCGGTAACGCGCGAGAGAGACCGGACGACGCGCCGCTGAAGACATGATTAACATCCGTTAATAAGATGGATGCGCGTGACGGCCATTGTTGTGCCCGCGCGCTCGCGCATCGAGAGCGTGATTTAGCTCTCTTCTCTGTGTGTGTGTGTGAGACTCTTCTGCACAGGCTTTATTGTACTCTTTGAAATTGCTCGGGCACAAATATATACACACAGAGAGAGAGAAGAGGTAGACGTGGGACGTGAGTTTTAAGGATCTCGCGCGCGCGAGCGGTGGTATGGGTATACTTTAGCTGTGTCAACACTCGCTGAATGCCCGCGAGTTCGGGCTTTTGTCTTCTTGAATGGGGGCATTGAAATACATTTATTAATTATGGATAATGACTTCTGACGTGGAAGGATTATTTAAGAGGGTTATTATCATTTTCAGCTGCTCTCCCTCGTTTCGCCTTTTTAATGATGTGCCCGCGCATATTTTCTTCGCATAATGTGTTTATTTTCGAACACGTGTGTGGTTATTAACGAGAGGGCGAAATTGTAAATTCATTTTTGTGTATTTTTAGGTTTTGGCTATATAACACTGGCTTACCTGCGAACATCCAAAAATAAATATATAAATAACTTTAAAATGAAAGTTTAAATGGTATTTCATTATACCGCAGGAAATTACGTCCATCAAAATTAGCAAACGGATTTCACGACATTCACGTCACACAATTAAGCCAAAATTATCTCGGCATGAGCTACACCCGCACGCAGCGGGCTCGCACTATGCGCAGCTTACACCGCACATACACTCGGTTATATGACTCGGCGTATAACGTGTGCACGCGCGCGCAAGTGAATATATCCAAACTAAAGCATTATTATGCCTACCTCTATACCTATATAGCGTCACTGCCGGCGAGTCGTCCTCTCTCGAGCGCACATCCCCCATGATACATACGCACGCGCGTTCTGCAAAACATCTCACTCTCTCTCTCCCCTTGCCTCGGCGGGCGCGTAACTACTACATCACGTAGATACATATATATACCCGCACTTCGCCGCTGCACATCTGCAGCGCGCAAAGTTTAGAAAGTGCGCACAACAGCAGTGTCTCGTGTGATGGCATTAAAAGGCAAAGAGTATATATGTATACACCTATTACCCGCAGTACGCGTATATATAATCTCTCTCTTTCTCTCGCGCTGTCTCCTCTCTCTCGCGTATACACAACATCCGCCGCGCGCGCGCGTCCTTTCGGTCGGCTAGATCCTTTGAATAATTACACACCGGAGAGGGAGAGAGAGAGGGAAAAATCATCGAGCTCGCCATATGCCGGGTTATTTGTGCAAAGATCCGCCGTCGCGCGTGGTGCGGCTATATAAGTTACGCGCTGAAGATAATACCGGCGGCGTCTCCGTTTACTCTGTCTTACTCGGTTTCCAGGCGCGTGCTGTTGTAGAGAGAGAGAGAGAGACAGACGGAGAGCCCTTTATGTGTACGCGTATATACGTATACATATTGAGCACGCGAGCAGTTATCAGCGCGACAGCTGCGCTTCGGCGTGTGCGCTATCAGCTCCGCATCTCGCGTGTTTTTTCTTCATCTTTTTATTCCTTTTTTGTCATGAGGGGATTTTCTTGCGCCGAGACGCTCGAGTGCGATGAGGCTGCAAGTGGAGCGCGCGGGGAAAATTAACTCGGTTGTACGAGGAGGAATGGACCATCTGTTTCTAGACGGTTGACAATTTGACGCTATTAGCGTAATTCTTATTAGGAGAGCTATAGGAGGTATGATTCATACTGGTAGTAAAGTAAGCTGTTGTCTATGACGCTAAGTGGCACTGATTATTCCCATTTTTCTTTTAAAGAGGGGGAGCTTATTTAGAGGACTTCACGGCTACCAGATTCGAGAATATGAGTAATTTTGTAGCTGTTGTTGTAATTGACGTGAGACTTGGAAACAACATTAATAATTTCTTTTTCTTTTTTTTTTTAATTCATACCCATGAGTGAAAGATTTTTATAATAACCAAAATCTGTAATTAGTAACAGATGTTTATAATCTCGTTAGTCTCCAAATGTAAAATAGCGGAAAAGATACTATTTCATAGTGAAAATTGCTCTACTTATACTAAAATAGTGTATATCCACTATTTCGGAATGGATTATATACATCAGTGTTTCGACAGTGGAGTAATTTTTACTATGAAATAGTGACTTTTCCACCATTTTACATTTAGAGGGTAAGAAGATTAGAAAAAATACTTTTAAAATATATTATGTTGGTCATTTTCATTTCGATTATAATTATCTGTATATTTTGAAAAATAGTTTGAAGACAAATTTATTTAGTGAAATTGGAGACAATATGAATAAAACCAACGTAGAGATTAAGAACTACTATAAGAATTTTAATTCTATAACATATAAATATAATATTTATAGTATTGAATGAAAATTACCTGCTTCAAATTTCGATGTAGTATTGTTTATAAACTTCAGCAAAAAAAAGATTAATTCTAACATCACACGTTAGAGGACTGGAACGGGACAGGTAGAATTAACGACAGGTAAACGGTACGGGGTAGGTAAAAGTGTCGTGGGGGTTGGAACGTTCTCCAACAGAGGGAGCGACTTGAGACAACCCCTGGAAAGCGCATGCTTGCGAATACCGACTCTGATGCGACATAGTTCCTATCCTAAATTTTACATATGTACAACAACGATGTCAATAACATTGTCAACAAATAAAATTTTATGTTTGAAAGTTTTATAATTACAATGTTTAAATACAATTTTATTCAACGAAACAAACATAAAAAGTTTCGTGTAGGACAACTATAATTTATTAAGATTGCCAAATTGATGGCTTTTGAAGAAACGAAGAGATTCGCCAACAAAAATGATAATTTTCCCATAAATATCTTGCACGTTTCTCGAAACAAGCTGCTAAAAGCAATTTATCGAAAACCAAGACCTTCGCACAACCTCTCTCTCTCTCTACACAGTGTACCCCGACGCGACGCGCAAAAATTGCCATAAACAACATTAACATTTTTCCACGCGACCGAAAAAACCATCATCAGACATACACCGCCTACAAATTGCCGATTAATATTCAACGACGCGCATCACGAAGCGAAAGGAAAGCCCAACGACGCGTATTCCCCCCTCTCATTCAACGACGTGTTAATGGATTTATCGACGTGTCCTCGAAAGCCTCGCCTCTCCACTCTCGCGGCCGAGCGTTTATTTAGCGACGCGTATAATATGGGTCTCACGCGGGTCAGAGCTCATGCATACACACGCGTGCTGGACCAATGCAGCGCGCACACGCGACTCATAAGCAAATGAATGCACCCGCATGTGAAGGGTCTATTATGAAAACTGGAGTATGAATGCGCACCGTACGCCCACATATAACCCCTGCACCTGGTCCCGAGAGTAATCTCACTCTCCCTCTCTCCCTCTTCTCTTTCTATCTCGAGGATGAGGCGAGACGAGCATCGTTTCACCTTTGCGTATGCACGTGTGTGGGGGGGCATTTAGCACGCGTGCATGCGAAATAACGTGCAGCGTTATTACCTGTTGTAACTCGGACGCTCTCGCGCTCGGAGGGAGAGAAGATGAAAGTGCGCACAATACAATTACGCGGCGAGCGGCCAGATATACATCTCATTCATGATGGGCGAAGCTAGACTCTGTGTGTGTACACATATGTGTGCCTGACCTTTGCGCCGGCAGCAACCTTGCGCGAATTTTATTTTGAGGGGGGAGGGTATATTTATAAGGTTGCCAGGAGTATAAATTTGATAGAGAAATTGTACGCGAGCGTGTATTATACGCGTTATTATCTGGCAATACACCTAAATAATGTGATTTTTTCGCGACTGTGTGGGATATGGCTACGCGTGCAGAAAGTCTTTGAATCAAGCAGGAGAGAATGCACGATAAGTATGCTAAATGGCCCTCGTGCAGGTATAATTTGAATAAACTTCATCGTAGATTCAACATTTTTCTTCTACAAATGGCATGTAAACACTTCAAGACACGTGTATGTACGTATATTCGGATTTCTCCCCACGATAAATGATTCTTACGTTTCATACGTTACTATTTTTAATTATTATTTATCCAAGCAGAACCATCATCCTCCTCTCTTTTATTCTCAGTACAGAAGTTTCAACGTACAAGTTTGATAAAAGTGATTAAATACTTTCAATTTTTGTTCACTCTCAAAAATGTCGGAGTAATTTAATATTAAATACCGAGGACAATGTACCTATACTATATATTGACGCGAGCGTCGTCGTTTCCTCGCTTCGCGCGGACGATCATCATCGGGCCTAAAGAGAGCCGACGTCGGCTGTTCAGGAAGATCAGTTCCAGTCGAGCGCAAGTAAGGCTCTTAGCCGATGTCAATAAACCTCGAACAAATGCACTTAATCACGCGTGTACCTTCGAAGGCCAAACTCTTCCCTCTCGCTCTCGCTATAGGTATGTAGCGTATTTTTTGACGTCATCGTGTATACGGTCGGGTTCATCGCTTTTCTTTAAACTACCGATAATTACTGTTTTTTCTCTCTATATTGGTGTTTATAAAGTATAATATCAAAGGGAAACATAATTCTTATAAATAATCCGTGGCCCTGAATGTAATTTTTACCTAGCGTATTGGCTGCAAGGTGACCTTATGGATTTTAAAATGTAAATAAATAATCCTGACATCTTAGCTTTATTATTATAGCTCAAAAAGTATGTTAAAATAAAAATTGTTCTCTGTGTACCGTACGCTTATCCTTATTAAAATAATACTGAGCATTTATTATACTGTCATACGTACAAGTCAATTACAATGCATTACTCGATACAGTTCGACAGCATGAATTAAACACTCCTCCTTCGCCGGCAAAAAACTGAATTCCGCATATAAACCCGTCGCGTGCGCGTATCGAATTCAAACACGTACGCGCGCAAAACACTCGAGGCATGCGAAATTCGACAGGCCTCTCCCTTTAATAAAGACGTAAAGTTCGAATTCGATCGCGCGTGTGTATATGTATACATATAGGTACGCGAAACCCACGCTGTGGCGATAAAAAGAACTTATTCCCTCACGTACAATCTTATTCTCTCTCTCTTTCTCTGTCTCTCCTTGCGTCAAGGATCTCACGTACTTATACCTCGCAAATCTTTCGCGAGTCGAGACCACACGATGGGTGCGCCTCTCGCCGTGCGGCCCTTTACGAAGGAGAGCTCGTCGAATCGATAATTAGTGTGTCAATTAGCGTTGATCCGCCGTATAATTGCCTGCAGCACCGGCGCGAGTTTTCAGCTGCGGTTTTTCTCTAGAGAGTGTTTTATATAATTGAATGCGTGCGCACACCTTTGTAATATTGCGTGCGTGCGACGAAGACGACGACGGCGAGTTGAATGGGGGCCGCCGTCTTAGCGGTTGTGTATATATATGTGTGTATAGTTGTGCGAGGAGATAGCACACACGTGCGCGCGTGATGAGCGAAATTGAAATTGCCGAGAATGCGATGTGAAAAGTTAATGAAAATTCGTGAATACAATGAGTATAAGCGAGCGCGAACGTGTGGGCCCGCGCGATATATTCTTGTCGCTTAGTCGCGGCGCTTAATTGCTTGTCAGGAGGATGAGTATGCGGGACGGTATGATTGAATTTCACGTTTTAATTTGTATACGATTCTGCTTGGTGATGTTATGGTACATAAGGATCGGACGAAGTAGCCGGCTCCCACGTATATAGTGTATGGGAAAACATCGTTTAATGGCATTTTTATCAGATTGTATTTCTTTTTTTTTTTAATCGGTAAATGTTACTTTACTTGCTTTTACTTATAAGGATATTCAGCCCAGGTGCGGACCCGAGATTTATAACACTTGCCGGAACAATGTTTCATTTAAATTATATAGTTTTATCAGATAATTGTGGCGTGAATTAAATTTGTGTACGTATTTTTATTAAAATACACGTGGGAAATGTCATTGCGGCCGAGCGAGCGACTGACTTTATTTTATATTTTATTTTTAATTTGTAAATTTAAATTGGACATCTGATTTTTAAACAAATTATGTTGCGATTAAACGATTGAGCATGTGAAAAATATTTTGGAATGGTATCTTGAATCGATAAATATGCAAATGAGGTAAAATTTTTCTAAAGACACCAATCCAATTTATTGTGTTACTAAATAAATAATAAAAATGAAGTTAATGAATTTGCAAAACTAAAATAAAAATAAAAATAAACCAAAATTTTTCATTATTATTGTACGATTTATATTATTCGAATAGAGTGTAATAATAATAGTTCTACTTTATCTATAATCCTGTTTTATCGGCTGAACATGTGAAAATATAGTAAATTACACTGAGAAAAGAAAATCTTTACATTAAAAATTGACTTTTTTAACTATAAAATTCTGATGTTATTTGTGCCAAGT
>UXGD01002848.1:0-23335 GCA_900474315.1 Torymus auratus | reverse complement strand
TACTTATGCGCCGAGCCGAGATGGGACGTTCTTGCGCTACCCCACGATATATGGTCCTTGTAAGAGATTCCCGAACCCAGCTACAAAAAGTCTTTTTTAATTATAGATAATTTTTCTCCTATATTATCAGATACAAAGAATAGGAAAATATAGCCCCGGAAGCTGTGCCTTGAAACAAATTTTTACCCACTTTTGAGGATGTTTTAATGGATTTTCGCGTAGATTTTGTCATACATATACCCATTTTCGATATGTATACGCTTAATTTGCTCGTGCAACTGCACTCTTAAGAAATAAAATGATAGTACCTAATAAGGAAAAAGAATATAAACCGTGCCGACTTACAGTGTCAAAGACAAAACTAAATTTTATCGCGGATTCGTGGAAACCAAAATCATATTTAAATATACAACTAAACGAATGTGAAACACCTATAATATTATTTCCATCATCGCCTCCCCACGAAAAAACACAAAAATGTAACCGAAACTCGGTGCCCCCCCCCGCGCTTTCGCCGGCCACCAATTAGCTTGCTAAAAAAAGCACGAGCGTGCAGTAACAGCTCCGCTTTTGCAATGAGCATCTTTTTCTTCCGCGCGCATTGCGCGTCTACTCTATATATAGGTATAATATATACACACGCGCACGGTGTTTGTACGTATATATATCGTTCAAGGCCCCGCGCGTGAGATTACCATGAATTTCACGGCGATTTTTACGAGGGAGGATTCCCCCTCTCTGTCTCTTCGTGAGCGCGCGTCCACGATGATCGCTCAACGACCCCGCGCGAGCGGCATTCCGAAGGTTAAAAGTATAAGTACTTATGCTCTCTTTTTGCGCGTGACTGAGCTGGTATGTAGGTATGATATTGAAGTATTGAGGGTTGTATATGGGGGTGTTCGTCGGGGGTAGGAGGCGATCAGATCATGTCGGAAGGCCGTACTACTCAATTTGCAGATATTTCTGTATTTGATTTTTCTTCATATTTCTCGAGATTTTAATTTTCGTATTTTTCAAAATTATCGAAAGGTCACGAAAAATATATACCTATGGGTTTACTTCGAAGAATGTGTCTCTGCTTGAATATAAGCGGAAATATCTGTATTAAAAAATTAATTGGTAATATAGTTAGAATATCATGTTTAGATCAAAGATTCGTTTTATCTCAATGAGTGAATAATGTTTTCATGATTCAAAGGATTTGAGAACAATTATGATTGATTTTCAGTTTGCCTCTATGAAAAAGCTTTTACGTAACTTACAAGGACTTTCATAGACATCTTTTGCGCAAAAGTTATTAAATAATCTCGAAAAATAAGTAGGTACTGCTACATTATCTAAATTATGGTTGCGATCTGTATGTACATCCATTGGAAATCATGCTTTTATAAAAAATGCAGGTTGAGGTAAAAAATGATTTTTCTCGTATAATCACGAGTCGCATTACAAAAGTTATTTTATAAATTATATAATTTTTCCTGAAGCAAATGAACTCAAGCAATTTGAAGCGAGTTACAATACGCCTCATATCAATCGTTCCTAAAAAAAAAACACTTATATACCTCTTGAAACAATAATTACTCCAATAACGATTCAACCCCAACGAACGTTTTATTTCACGTTTCCTACAAAATATAAAACTGTTTTTTTTTCGAGAACGCGAGCCCTATATCCAGGCACTAAACTTTACGGCGACTTGAACCGAAATTATCTGAAATTGCTTTTTCTACGTAAATAACAGAACAATCCACCCCGGGAGAGAAGCGAGAGAGAAAGAGAGAAAATAAAAAAAGAACCAACTCATGCACAACTCGATTTCTCGACAAGAAGCGCGATAAACAAAAAAAAGGAAGCAGCTATATATAGGTAGCACAACCCGAACCACTTGCCTACTTGTTCTCTGCAACTCGCTTTGTCTCTCTGTCTGTCTTTCTCTCTCATTCTCCCCTTAGTTACCTCCTTCCTCTCTCCCTCAATACTTTACTTTTTCTCCCCCATTTTTTCGCTTTTCTACAAAGTCGACCAGCGTCTCTCTCTCTGTCATTACGTCTCCACCTCTCTCGCTCTCTCCCTCGACGCTCGCGCGCGTTCATAAAAGACGAGCCTTGAAAAATCCGAGGCTTTTTTCGCGCTTCCCCCCCTAAGAGGCCTGTGAGCGAGCGCGTCTGAGTGCGCAAGCGTATAGGTATATACAGAGAGACGAATCTCTCCGTGCAAACTGCAAAGGACTTTTCGCTCTCGCTTCGTTTATTTACCACCGCCGCGGGCTTTTGTGCGCTCTATATACCTATAGCGTATATACATATACACGATAAAATCTTTCCTTTGCGAGGGATGTACGAGCGCGCGCGCTTGTGTGTGTAGTCGAGCGCAACTGCGCAAGCACGTGATGAATGAAAAATTTGTTTGTTTAGTCGCGCGCGAGCGTGTGGCTGGCGGGGTATTTGAACTTTTTGAGCTTTAGGCGCCTGTTTGGGTTTGAGCTTTAAACGGCTGGCGGGCGTGACATTTTGGAAATAGACAGCGAGAGATGAGGGTGCGCGCAAGCAACGTTTACGAGAAAACTCGATGAAAAAGGTCGAGCGCTCAGGGCGTAATTGGATTATAACCGGGACGTGTCTCTGGCCAAGTTTTGTACTGTTTCTGATGATTAAATAGGTCGTGAATCTATTTTTTTGTTATCAAACATTTTTCATTATATGTTATAATTAGAGATAATATTGAAAATAATTAGTGAGTATACGTTTGCCGTCTTCATATAGATTTTTGTAACTATTGTTAGTATCGAGTTATGCAGATTTTTGCTTTCACAATTGGTCCTGGTTTTGAAAGGACAGCTGCACAGTATTATTGTCTATGAAGAACACGCATTTGTGCCAAAATTTAAAAATAATGTATGCTCTAATTTCAAAGGCCATTCGGTTTTAGTACTTACACAGTTCAGAATACAATTAAATAAGAATAATAAAAACATTTTAAACAGATGGTTCTAAAAATTAACAAGTTTATAGATTTATTATATGTACAGTAGGTATACCAAAGGTCTCTTTTTACAAATTTTACACTTATTTTTATATTATATTTTTCCTGTGAACTTATGATACTTTATGTAATTATCATACAAAGTCTTGAAAATTTGTTGCGTGGACGTTGGTAAAGCCCGCGAAAGGAAGCTAATAGCGTGTTTGTCACAATTACTGAGGAGATGCGATATTGATGAATCGATTGATACCTAAAAGACCATATTCGATTAAATTGATTTAGTTAAATAATCTTAATAATTAATTGATATTAGTATTTTATACAACAATACCTTCAGATATGAAGGTAAGACTCCAACGCGAGTTGATATATCGATCAAGTCGGCGATTAAATACGGACTTATCCTAACGACATCCTTTTTCAGCTTGGCGAAAAATATACAGAACCTTTCAAAAGAAAAAAGTAATTTTATTTAACTTTCAATGACACAAGAGGTAGTAGCAAATAAAAAACTATTAATACTTACTTCTCGATATCTATAGCTAAAATCCTGAGTATTTGCTCGTCAGAAAAATCGGACTCTTTTGCTTCCAGTAATATAATTTGAACGATTTTCTTAAAAAGATTAGTGAGTGCCGGGAGTCTATCCAAAAGGAACTCCGTTTTGGATCTCAAGAAATCCAGACAAAGTCCTAAAGCTTCTTGACAGGCGTTTAATATTGTCTCTTTATCCAAATTACTTAAAGATTGTGTAGACAAAACGAAAATGGAATCAACTATTTTTTCCGATAGTCTAATCATTCTTTTCGATGTGACAAATGCTCGACATATTTTTAATAAATATATAGACGATGTTTCTTTAACTTCAGTTGCAAGTAAATCTTTAGAAAGGTTATTTACAGATGAGCATAGGGCTTTAGAGCGAACGCCTTTAGCTTCAGCTCTAGAAAGACTTTCCCAGATTGTAATGAGTTTATCTAAAGATTCAACGTCTCCACTTAGTAAACTTTCTTTCTGTAAAAAAAATATTAGAAAATAAAAAATTAATTCTGCAATCTAAAAATTAAGGGTACTAGTAGTAAAAAAAAGTAAACATACCGTTCGATTGCTTAACGATTTGGCGAAAAAATCAAATTCATTGTCTTTCAAAATTTCGAGAAAATGAGAAAATATTTTTCCATCTGGATTATTAATTAATATAACACATAGTTTCTTTATTACATCCTCACTTACGTTAAAATGTTCTCTTTGTGATAATACTATCAAAGATAGTTGTAAAATTTCTTGATGCATCTTTTCACAAAACACTGTTTCTGGATTCTAAAATGAAATATAAGAAATTAAATTAATATATAAAAGATGTCATAATAAAAGACATCATTATAAAATTAAATATTATTACTTCAACATTATTTTTCAGAGTTGTTTCAACACATTTTTTAAAACTATCCTTTAACTTCTTTTTCTCCAATAAAATAATTTTTAAAGAAATTCTAAGACCAGCTATTTCATCGGCGTCATTTACGTCTTTATCAAGTCCTTTAATAATCTTTTTACTTAATTTTAAAGATAAATTTTGTAAAGCACTTTTGTGTTCATTAGAAGATGCTTTACTTTTTGAACTGTCTACACAAGTAAGCAAAATGGAGCTGATTTTTCGACTACATTCTTCTCTTTCAATAAATTCTTCCCAAAATGTAAATGATGACAAATTATTTAAAGACAATTTAAAAACTTTTAGAAGTATTGATTGACTATCTACAAAATGATTGATAAGATCTGATGGTTTTGATACATTATTTAAAATATCAATGTCATTCTGGCGAAGTAAGTCTATAAGTGAAATATTCAAATTAATATTAGTAATTTGAAATTTAGTAAACAAATCATTAAAGTAATTGAAGATACAATAATAATATCTTACCTAAATATAAATTTGTGATAAATTTGGTGATATTGAATTGAGTTTTTAATTCTTGTTCAAAAGTGTACAATACTATAAACAAAAATGTTCGAATATTTTTATTTAGAAAAGAAAGCGGTAGATCTGACAAGAAACATAGATTTCTTTTTATCTTATCAAACTCTTCAGTATTTAGTGATATAGAATTTTCTTGTAAAACTTCTTTCTTTGTTGCTTTAAATGCCTTTTTAAAGTTATTTGGATCATCAGGAGATTTTAAAATGTTTTCCTATGTAAAAATTTGTATATTAGAATTGAGTAGTTTCATAAATATTAAAAGTAATACAATACTCACAAAATCAATTTTGCTTATTATATTCTTTGCAGAATGAAATTCAGTATTCTTCACAAGTTCTGAAATAATTTGTAATGCTACAGCTGTAGCAAAATTTTCTGTCATTCTATGTATATTTTGTCTTAGAACTAGCGTCCATTTATTCAAATCATCTTCCGAATAACTTATGTTTTCAACAAGAAGAGAAGTTAATTTTAATATCTGAACATCATCAAATGAGTCAACAGTCTCAAAATGATTCTTCAATATCCGTGACCACAGTTGGCTAATAATTTTTTCTTTGAGTGGTTTGGGATTATCTCTATTATAAATTACTGATTTGTAAAATATTAGTTGATCCTGATAAAAAAACAAAAAGTATTAAGTATATAATAATAACTTTTTAAAAACTAAATTGAAGCTATAATTTGAATGAATTTTACCAATGATTCTTGAAATTCTTGATCTCCATATTTTTTGGTGATGGATTTAAGTTCTTTAAATTGAGATTCAGTCACAGGAAAATCTAATGCATTAGAAACTGTATTTGATGCATAATAATGCAATAAAGCATATACTTCACACCAAATCTTAATCATATTTGTATAAGCCACAAATATTACTTTTTCATATTTGTTTTGTTCACATAAATTTTCAGTAAATGTAACAAGAGTATTTTTCAGATCAGTAAATGCTAAGAAAAATTTATTTTGCCAATCATATGGCAATGAACTATCTAGAAAATTAGAATTCTCAAAGAATATAACAAGTAACTTTCCCACAATTTTACTCATTAAACATACTTGTGCTGAAAAGTGGAAAACAAAATTAGTAATGCAAATATAATCATATAAAAATGATATAAAGAAGTGACTTACTCATGGAATCTTGGGTTTTCAATTTGCTCACACAATCCGATTTCAAATGGAAAATAAGAGTGTGAAACATTGCAATAATTTGAGCACTTGTACTTTTACTTTTCAAATCTTCACTAAATTCTATAATGAAAGCTTCTGGTAAATCAAATTTCACTACAAGTTCTGACCCTTCAGCTTCTCTTTCTTTATAATTATTCACAGTTGATAAAAATTTAGAAATAAATTTTTGGTGTCTTCTTAAACGTACACTTGCTTTCCACAGGTCTTTAATTAAATTACCAAATGCCACTTCTTCGTCTTCAGAAATTTTATTTTCAAATAATACTCGTTCTAGTATAATTTGAGTTATATCTTCAATAATTAGTGGATTTAATTTAGCTACAGCACTCAAAAGTTCATAATCAGAACACTTGAAACATTTCTTCTTTGAGGTCGTTTCTTCAATTTGTGTTTTTAAAAATGATTTTAATGTAACTCCATTTATTTCGTTGTCAAAATTATAAGAGACATCTGCTGAACAATTGAGTAAAGAGATAAGTACTTGTTTAAAGTGCTCTTTTTGCTCAGTACATTCTAGTAGTTTACGGAAAAGAATATCTATTAGCACAGAATTTTGCTGAAAAGTATTGATTGCACATTCAAATATACAAGTAAAAGCAGCTTTGATATCTTCAAGTTTTGCTGTGCTAGCTTTAATTCTTAAATAATCAAAAATACCATCACTTTCTTTTTTTTCCGATTTCTCATCTTTTTGAGTTTCTTCACTCTGCTCCTTTTTATTACTATTTGTATCTGCACCCGACGTAGCTTGTTTAATAGAACCAAGCATTAATCTTTTGATGCACTTTTCAATTTCTATCACTACTTTTGAAGATATGTTATTAGTTTTTAAAGTTTCAACAAGTGAGGCTAGAGGAAACAAAAGATTTTCAATAAAAATTACCATAAAATCTCTTTTCTCAGAAAAATTTTGTCTACAGATCTGCGCAAATGAACTAATAGCATGTTCAGCACATTCGATAACTACATCTCTGTTTACAGATTTAGTCTTTTTTTCTATCTGTTCCAATACAATGTACTTATTTGAAAACATAAGTACAGCTTCTATTACAGACACGATTTTATTTTCTTTTGAAAAACTTTGAACAGTACTGTTAGAAAAAATATGAATACAGCACTTTAACATTTCTTCGAGTACTTCAGTTTCTGGATATTCGTTTAAAGTTGTAATTAGTTTATCGACAAGTAAATGTTTAGTTTCTGAGGACAATGTGGAAAAACTTTTGGGCTCCAGAGATAAGCATCGCTGGATTGTTGTCCAAACAGCAACAGAATCTTTTTCAGATAATTCACTGCACAACCAGCGAAATATGCAATCCTGTTTACGTACAATAGGAAGATCAGGGCTATAAAAAACATTTTCTGCTAGCTTTAAACGCTTTGGCAGAGGTTCATCACTGGTGTCAAGACGACGAATTAAAGCTATATAAATAATAAAGAATTACTTTTAATATGTGTATCAGAAATTATTGACGAACAATCAATTAAGAATTTTTATTTGTTACTTTGAAACTTATTTTAAGCTTACCTGTTGATAAGGCCATTTTGTTTATTTAATTTAACTTTGTAAATACAAATATGTTTACAAATTTATCACAGAAAACTTTGAACTTTAATATTAACTGTTTTTTTACTTTCGAACATTACATTTTTCACCATTTCTTACATTTTTAAATAATCTTTAATCGATAAAACTGAAGAACGTGCTAAATATATAACCTAAAACTACCATTTCGAATCACGTGTTATTATATTCAAACAACGTGTGTGGCGCTGCGAGCGGCAACTGCGCGGTGGCCGAGCCGAGTGCTGCGGAGCGAAATTTCAAATAAGTAGTACTGAATCGGTAATGCAGTAAATGATTTTACAACATTTTCATTTATTTATTTTAAATTATAATATTCAACAATTTATTGTCTCTTTTAAATCTATAAATTTATATAAATACTATACAAGAAAAACCCTGCCGAAATTCAACCAATTTGAAAACCAGAGTGTTCACGAGTGTTTTATAAATATTAATAAAATTCAAGATTCTGAAATTTGATATATTAAATAATTATATTAATAAATTTATTTTATCAATAACTTCGATTAATAAACGTATAAGAAGTCATCTCCAATGCAAAAACCGTCAAATAGACGGTGCAGTTATACCAAAAAGATAAAAATTACAATACACGCGTGAAAACTTTTTTGCGATTTAAAAATCTCATTCTCTCTTATTTTATTATCCTTACTTTAAAAAAAAATTCTTTTTTTTTATGGCTATGTAATTTAATTATACAAGGGTATCAGGACGTTAAAAAATAAAACCTCCATATCCGGGTACAAAACTAAAACTTTATTGATAAAAAAAAATCTCAGTCATTGTCACACAAAATATCAGTATATACACACATAGCTTTATATCATGATTGCAACGTGATTTCAGCTAACTCAGGCGTTCTTCAGGCACGCGTTGGCGTCGCGAGTGACCTGGAGCGACTGGTTGAAGACGTTGGCATCGACCTGCTGACAACAGACGTTAGCGACACCAGCATTGTTCGCCGAGGCGACGCAGCTGTTGATTTGACTGTAGCCGGTCTGTGAGGCCGATCGCAGGGACAGACGCGCATTCTCGTAGCACTGCTCAGCCGCTGGGGTCTTCTTCTGATTCACATCACTCTGCGGATTCAGATTTTTTTATTTTTACTTTTCGTAGACAAAAAAAAAGTTTTTATAGGTACTTAACGCTGGTAAAATTTGTTATCGATGAACAATAAGTTTGATAATAAAAATTAGTTGAAGTTAGAATGTTATTATTTTTGAGATTGGTTCATCACATATTTAAAAAAAATGGAGCAAATTAGGTAAGTAAAAATGTTTGCTCTTATCCCTCACCCTTATACGACCTAATGTATCGTTTACGATGGAATTGATGTGCTGCATGTGGTTGATCTTCACGTCACTTTTCCAGTCTCGGGCTGCTGAGGCATTCTAAATAAAAACAAAATAAATTTAATTTAAAAAATGACAGAAAAAAATATAATAAAATTAAATGTAAGGTGTTAATAAAAAGGTATTTCTTAACTAAGATTTAAAATTTTCACAATTTTACGTTTTTATTGATTATTTTAATATTTATACATTACTTATATGTATGATAAAACTTACCTCAAGAACGCAGCACACGAGCAAGACAGCGAGAACGTAGACCTTCATGTTTAGTGTTCTTGTTAATGTTCCAATTTGACGATCGAAACTGATAGAGGAAAGAATAATACGTCGCTATTTAAAGTGTCTGAAGCAATGTGTGAATCACGCGGAATAAGTATTGTATAAAATATTGTATTTTACGCGGGAATCCCCTTTACTTAGCTTATATACTTATCGCCCGTATTTCTGCAAGTCTTATCAGCCCATTCTTCAGCTTTAACGCACACAAGATACACGTGTGGAGGATATTTGTAGTAAGTTATTGACACGAGTTTAATTGTGTATGTGTGTGTGTTGTACATAATTTGTCTTTCACATGAGTGCAAAAATATATGTTCATTATTTTAGCCGTGCAAAATGAGACGTTATAAAGATATTAGTTAAAGTTTTTTGTCGTAAATAATAGAAACTTATTAAGAATTAAGTAATTTTAATTTTTATAATCAATTAGGTAACTGAAATTATTCTGTTATAACTTTTAAATAGAAATGTATTCTTGGTACATTCATTTTTTATTGAAAAGAAATTCCAGGTATGTATATAACACACATACAATTCGCGTTTAAAATCGCGCAGAAAAATCGTGACATATAACATTGACATACAATCATATTTTCAAAGTTATTTAGAGGAAGTCCAAGCAAAATGGAGCATTTGAGGAAAAGTATAGGGAAATGACATAACATGTATTTATATTTTATAATAAGCCATATATTTCTCCTTTTTTTCTATTTATATGTTTAATTAAATAAGCTTCCCCATAAAGTAGGACGAAGGAAACCGACGTATGGTCAAATTAAGTGCATGCGCGCCCGAATTACCATTTATCTTAGTATTTTTTATTCTTTAATAACCGAAAAAAATTATATTAAATTCTGAACCCTCTTAAAATCACAAAGTAAAAACGGATAGGTATTCTTTTAATCAACGTAAAGTCACTTATTTAACGGATTTAAAAAAAATAAAATATCAAAATATAATTAGAGAAATAAAATAAGCACAAATTAGCAGAAATCAAATTTCTTAGGTACATAGATTCCATTCAACTATCCGTCAGCAACGCGCTTGAGGCAGTAGTTTATCATAACTATATACGTGGCTCTTTTGCAAAACGACACATAGCATTTACAACATCACACACGATCTAGCTTACGATCATATAATTGTTTACACGCTTTGGTTTCTCGATTGTTCTAACATAAGTACTCCTCGATATTGCATTATTATTATTATTTTTGTCTGTTCTTATTTTATCAAACAGTCTAATTTTTAAATTAGTTTATTATAAATAACTTGAAATGTTCCGCTTTATCCTGTTTCATTTTGTCTATAAGCTCGACGTGTTTTTTTCATCGTTCTTACAGACGAGCGTCATATTATATGATGTATGTACGGTGCTATTTATTACTTCAGAGACTATAATTTTCAAATTAATGTTCGTTTTGTTTTCATACCTACATACATAGACATTTTTTTTTATTTTTAGGTATAATTAGTTGAAATTGAGTCATTTTGATATTTTAAACAAATTACATTTGTAATAAGTTTTAAAAGTAGACTGTTATACTACTTCATTGTATACTAGACCATCCTTTGTTTTAATGGTAAACATAAATAAACATGAACTACCAAAACATGAAATTCGATCTTTATTTATATACCTATAATGTTTGTTTGGACAAATGTTCAATTTTATTATTTAATTGATAGAAAAGTTAAGTTAAACATGTTATTATAATTTTTGATCTTGTTGCAGCCGTTTAACGCTTGTAAATTATCTGTATAAATTTTACTGATTCATTCAATTTTACATTCCAGACAAATCCCCATATTCTTTTCCTTGCTATATCTATACCTTCATAATTACGAAATTCGAATTATCGCGGCTTTCAACGACAAATGACCTTTTTCGCGCATGCGCGAAACGAATGTCAGTTATTGCTTTCAAAAACCGTTGAAAAGTTCGTTTGTAGCATTATCACGGCGCGCGGCGGCGGCTGCGGCAGGTATACCGGCAGAGTGAGTGCGAGAGAGATGGAGATAAAACAACAATAAGAGGGGAAGGTTTGGCGCGATTTAAAGAGCCTATATATTATACCGGGGGGCAGCAGGGAGCTGAGCAGGGCTTTCGTGTTCGGACTTGTTTCGGAGCGAAAAAGTCAGTTACGCGCGAGAAACGCTCAGGAGCGGATGCGAGGTAAAGTTTCGTGAATGCCATACCTACCTAAAAGCTTGCACAAAAGTAATTTGTTGGTGAGAAATTAGCGAGTGGTTGATACGTGCTGACATGGATGATCGTCGTGAGTTATATAAGACAAACGGTTTGTCGAATGCGAGATTATGCGCCGAGAAACGAGAGAATTTCCTCAAGAATCGCAAGGAGAAACGGAGCGCGGTTTACGATAGGCGAAGAACAATTGTGATTCTTCCCGGTGAGTATACTTATGCGTTTTGTATAACTATTGATGTTCTCATATTTTTTATATTAAATATTTTATACGTTCTATGTGCTAAAAATTATTGACTCTACATAAGAGAGATTCTTCGTTTTCATAATGTAATTATTTTATATAAATATTTATTTTTTATAGAGGCAAAACCGCAGAAAAATCGAAAGGTTCTAAAAAATATTGCAAATAAAAGGCGGAAAAGTGCAAAACAGAAAACAACTCCAAAAGTACGTCCCTTTGTTGTTGGAATTGTAAGGCACAGAATTCATTCTCCTCCATTTTTACATGGTTCTGCAGGTATCAAAAACTCAAAGAAGAAATTCCCAAAAGTTCCTATTCAGGTATCTATTGTTTACTTATATTACTATTAAATTTATATTGATACTAATCATTTCATTTATTTAAATAATTGAAATTCATGATTTTTTTTTCTTTTGCAGTCTTTTGCTCCTAAAAATTATAAATTTAATCCTCCAAAGGGTCTGAAAGTTAATATTTTAACTCCATCAAAAAAAGAAGAAAATTCATCACCTTTCACTCTGAAAAGTCTTTTTAAAAATGACAATCAAAAGAGTGGTAAAAAGCAAGAGCCCTATTTTGAAAATGTAACTGTACGTACTAAAGGAAGAAAGCTATCTAATAATTCACCAGCAGTTAAAATTACAACACCAAAATTCAAGGTTTATGAAGAAGGTAAGTTAAATAGCTTTAATTAGTTGTAACTTCAAAATTTAAGGTTTAAATTAATAGAAATTAATTTCAAGTTATCTTATTCACAGATATAAATATATGTAAAGATGTTAAGAAACAACTTTGGTCAGAAGATTCAGAAGAGCCACTTATTTTTGGAAGGTTCAATTTACATAAAACAGCAATATCAAAATCAACACGAAGTCCATTCAAAGGTATATTTTTAATCATTACCATGAGTTTAAATTCAATAAAATAAGTTTGCTTTTAAAATAACTATTATTCTATTGCAGATAAAAATGAAAATGTGGCTACGTCATCTTTTAAAAAGGATATGATATCACCTCCACTGTATGTTTAAACTTTTTCAACTTATTTATTTATTATTTTTGTTCTGACACAATTTTTCTGTTGTTTCATTGTTTTTTTCATTCTTTTCATTGATTCTTAATTATGTTTAAAATTTCTATATCTTTTGCACTAAAATATTTTTTAATACAATCACAATTATTTCTCAAACTTTTTATATATTCTGTGCATAGCATTAATTAATTAGTGCACTTTACTTTATTTTCAATTTTTAATCTTTTTCAGAGCTAGTGAAAGTAAATATCAGGAGGAAACTCTATTAAAAGACAATTGTAAAATAGATTCTAAAAACTTGCTAAATGACCCAAGCACTTCATGGAAATGTAGATCTTATGAAGAGTCTACTAATAAAAATGATGTTCATGTACAATACATGTCCCCTTTTGTTCAACAATTAAAATCTGAAAGATGTTTAGATTTAGAGGTAATGTTTGGAATTACTTGATTTCCTAAGAAATTATTAGTTTCATAAATATTTTCATAATTTATCTATAGGAAGTTGATTCAGAAAACTCTACACCAACATTGTGCCAAACAATAATTAGTGCAGACACTCCACACATAACAGAAAAAACAGAAAAAAATAACCATTTAATTGAAACTGGCAAAATTAATCTTCCTAGCATAAGTCCAAATAAAAAGGTATTTTTAATGATTTCTATTATTTAATACTTCTTAAAAAAATTAATTTATACAGAATTTAATTTTCTTTTTATTTTAACACTATAAAAAGGTTTCCCCAACACTGTCTAAAATATCCAATAATTTATTAGAGTTTGTAAATACGGAAAAATGCCACAATATGAATCAATCAAAGAATGAGAAACTATTTGAAGAGGGGATAAATAATGGTATTGCTTGCAATTCCAGAGAATTTAAGCAAGTTGCTTCTAAAGAAAAAGGTTTTAAGCAAATAACAAAGGTAACATGACAACCAAATTTAAATATGTTTTGATATTTTTATTTATTTACTTAAAATAATAATACAATTTAAAGGATGATGATATAAGAGCAACTAAAATTGCTGTTTCCATTTTACTGGAAATTGTTGATAATGCATTGAGCAAAATGAATATTAGTAAAGATATGAATTTTGAAGAGTTGAAAAATAAATTAAAAAATGAAGAAACCACTTTATATGAATCATTTTGTTCTTTACCAAAATCAGTTTTTAGAAAATATAAAAGTATTAGTGATGTAAGAAAATCAGTGAAAAATGTTGATGTAGATGTGAGTTTTAATAATCTAGTATACTTTATTTATAAATTGAAAAATTCATAACATTACATGACAAATAATTTTTGCAGGAGAATTTGGCGTTATCAGAGGGCGATCATAATCAATCAATTACTGATCAAGCAACAAGCCTCAATAAAGTTACTCCAGAATTAAATACAAACAACCAGGTACTTTGGAATTTACATTTGTTTAATAAAGATATTCTACTATTAATTTTTTATAACTACTTATAGAAGGAAGACAACACTGAATCAATCACACGTTTAGAATGTATAAACAACATTAGTTCATCAAACAATTCCAAAACACAAGATGAAGTTGAAGGTTTAATAAATACACAAGAAACTAATCAGTTGAAGGTTGAAGAATCTATTGCTAAAATAAATTCAGATAATGAGGTAATTTAAGATGAAAATTTTTAATGGAGACTCCATAAAAATTATTCAATAAAAAAATATTTTTTAATTTTTTCATTCATAATTTTGATATTTTGTATAGGAAAACCATATAAGCATAACATTAGAAATTTCTGATGATTTATTAAATAACTCTGAAATAAAAAAAGCTGTTGAAGATATAAATAGTGAAAATATTGAAAACAATTTAATTGATCAATCTTTAAAGTTACCTGTTAAGAGTAATGATGAAATTAATAAATCTATGAATTCTGAAGAAAGGATTATTATAGAAATAGAGTCAAATGATCAGGTACCTATTTATATTTTTAGCTTTTCAGAAATTGAAATATTACATGTGAAATTGTTTTTATTCACTTTTATAATTCTCTTTTATAATTTTGACATGGTGGATATTTATTTAAAATTAATATTTATTTAGCCAATGTTTTTGCTATTATTTTATTCTTTTTAATAACAAGAAAACAAATAGAATCAACAATTCATTTTTACAGTTATTAGAAAATGCTGATACTTCATCCAATGAAACTCAACCACAAAAAGAAGTACAAGACTTTAATAACTGTAAAGATATTCAAGAAACAAGAGTTAATATTTCGACTAACAAATCCTTAATATTAACTCCTATTGTTAACAAAAGTATTGTAGGAATAGTGGATCCATTACTGTCAACAAGTTATAAGAGTATAGACTCAGTTTTATCAAATGAAAACGAAGTGACTGGACCAGAACTAGAAATTAAAGAAAATAGAAATGTTACTATAAAAACAGAAAATATTACGGAGACAGAGAAAAGTATTTGCAAAGTAAGTATTGAAAAAAAAAACCTTTTGGGCTTGATTATAAATAATGAAAGATTTTTTCAGAACACTGGAACAAATGCAACTTTTACAAAAGCACCGGAAATTATTGATTTATTAGATTCCCCGGAAATAAATAAGACTGCTAAAATTATAAAAGATGTAGTAAATAAAAAAGCAATCGAACCATGTTCTCCATGTATTTCATCAATTAGGTCACCAATAATATCACATAATATTCAAATAGTAGTTTCTTCTCCATCTCCCACAAGAAATCCAACGAGAAAAACGTTAACTTATGAGGTATTTTTGAATGAATAAACTCTACTGTCTGATACATAAAAAATAATAATTTTATTATTTTTAATACATTAATATTTTTTTGTAGGATGTGCTTGAGGATACTGAACATACTCGTACTTCAAATCAAACGCAGGTTGTTAGTTTAGTTAATTCACCAAACATACAGAGTGATAGAATGTCAAGAAATGTAATAAGAAGTAGAAAATCTGAAGTGATTATTGATGATTCCAATTCGCCAATATCTTTATCTACATCTGACTGTAAAAATGATATTGTCCATCGTAATCATAATGTACGAGAACAAACTGAAAATGATATCATTGACTTAGTTTCAGATGATGAAGTATGTGAAAGCTAAAATATTATATGCAATTTTTAAAATTCATCGTTTAGTACATGTCATTTTTAATTTTGTAGGAGGATTATACTCGTTTCATAAGGCGAGTTCTCAAAAAACATGGAATGTCACAAAATTTTTCTCCAACTTTAGTAGACTCCCCGCGATCATGTGAAAAAGTAGCAATGGTATCTATGGAAAACACTGTGGTAATTAAATATTACATTATCTTGAATATGTAAACATTTCTCTGTTAATTAAATAATTCAATAATTTTCTTTGCAGAAAATAAACGTGTCCCTCTGTGAGACTCCGAAATCTTGCTCTTTGGAAAAAAATTCTTCACCAAATAATATTCCTGTAATAAACCATTATCTTAATCATTTATATTATAATAATTTATCTTTGTTTTAACGACAAAAATATTTTTATAGAAAATATACGTGTCGCCCTGCAAAACTTCTGAGTCTTGTGTTCCGGCGAAAGATAATTGTTCGGCAGAAAAGATTCCGGTAATTGTGCATTTTTATCTAGCTATCATACTTTCTGTTAAAACTGTCTATAATGGCTGAATAATATTTTTATAGGAATTACATGTAACGCCTTGTAAAACTCCCCGGTCGCGTCGTATTTTAAAAGAAAATACACCAACCGAAATTGATACAGCCAGTCCCATGAGAGTGTTATGCTTGCGAAATAAAAAAGTTGACATAACACCATCCCCCAAAAAGCACACGCCAAGGGTAAGCTTAATTTTAATTATAACAATAATTAAATACTTGATACGCTTTATTTTAAAAATTTATATTTTATTATTATAATTTTTATTGCAGAAAACACGCGCGACGCCCTGCAACACTCCTAAGTCTGTTGTTCCAAACAAAGATGATGTTGAAGAAAGTGTTCCAGTAACTTCTATTTTTCTTTTACTTTGTACCTACCTACAATTTTGTAAAAATTTATATTTTATTATAATTTTTATTGCAGAGAACACGTGCGACGCCCTGTAAAACTCCTAAGTCTGTTGTTTCGAAGAAAGATGATGTTTTAGAAGACAGTGTTCTGGTAAATTTTCTTTTTTTTACTTTGTACCTACCTACAATTTTATAAAAACATAGTTTATTATTTAATTATAATTTTTATTGCAGAAAACACGTGCGACGCCCTGCAAGACTCCTAAGTCTGTTGTTCTGAACGAAGGTGATCCAGAAAAAAATGTTCCGGTAACTTTTATTGTTCTTTTATTTTTTCCTATAAAATTTTGTAAAAATTTATATTTTATTATTGTAATTTCTATTGCAGAAAAGACGTGGGAGGCCCTGCAAGACTCCTAAGTCTGTCGTTTCGAAGAAAGATGATGTCGTAGAAGAAAGTGTTCCGGTAACTTTTATTTTTCTTTTATTTTATTGCTACAATTTTGTCAAAATGAAAGATGAAATAATTAATGTTTATTCCATAGGTCCATTTATCACCTTTAAAAACTCCTCGGTCTCGTAAGGTTTTAATAGAAAATACGCCAGCAGAAGCTGACACAGCAAGTCCTGCACGAGTATTATGCTTAAGAAGCAGGAAAGTTGACGTCACGCCATCTCCCAAAAAAAACACTCCAAAAGTAAGCTCGTTTTTAATAAAAAAAAAATTCGAATTTTAATTATAGTAGCAATCTTTTTTCTTTTATGTCCAACCATAATTAGGTGCAGTTTTGTTAAAAAATTTTATTCTAATAAACACTTTTTTTTAGGGACGAAAAAAAGAGGTTTCACCGAGGATTTAAATTTGAAAATTCAAAAAAATAGTATTTGTACATATAGCTACATGTGGCGGCTTACATCATAAAATATTGTATGATATATATATGCACTAAATATTGATTTTACAACTATTATTTTAAGTTTTTTATGCGCTAAGACTGTTAAGAATTTTATAAATTGTGATATTTTATTATTTCGCGTCATGTAATATAAAAATTGAATCTGTACATAATTATAAAAATAAAATATTTTTTTATTATTAATTCTGATGTAATCTAAATATTTCTTTAGACTTGTATACCTTATTTAAACTTAAAATCATTTAATTAAAGGGCTAGAGTAATCGTTAAATATGTGTTAAAATTGTATAAAAAACCTTTTTATTAAAAACTTTAGACAAATATTGACAGCATTAAAGAATAGAAAAGTATAAAGTCTTGTTATGATTCAAAAATTTAAAAGTGCGACATCTTCTCGTCGATCCAATCAATGAAAGTGTAAACCCTAGTGAAGACATCGGGTTTGCCGCGGGCGCACGGCATGCCGAAGGAGACGATTCCAATTTGAATGCCATCGGCAACGAGCGGACCGCCGGAGTCACCCTACAAAATTCGACGAATCATTTTAACATACGTAATATAATATAGAACAACAATAAAATACAAAAGAAAACGTAAAATTATCCTTACGTGGCAGGCGCCCTCGCCGGCCTTCGTCAGCGTGCAAATGTGAGATTCGCTGATCGGGAAATTCATCTCGACGGCGCACTTGCGCTGACCGATAACTTTCAGTCTGATCTGCTGAAGATTGTTAGGCACTCTGCCACCAAGCTACGAAAAAATGATAATATTTGTAATGTAACTATCTTAAAGAAGCAACTATAAAAACAAAGAATTCAGCATTTCAAATTATACCGAAATCCTGCCCCAGCCGGTGAGCACGACTGGATAGTCCTCCTTTGTGAAATCCTCGCTGGACAGAGGGATCGGCTGAACCTTCTCGTTGAACTCGATGTCGCGGTCGACGCGGATTAAGCCGACGTCGTTAATAAAGCGCGATCCGTCGTACTTCTCGTGCCAGACGATGTACTCCGATTGGTAGCTCTGCTGCTCGCCTCCGTTCAGTAGATTCGTACCGGCTACCACTTCCACGGACTTGCCGCTGCGGCTGTGAAAATAATTCCATTTCGCCATCAAATGATATTTCAGAAATTAATTTGATTAATAGGAGAACGTTTTATACAGAACGCAGATAGAGCTTTTCTTATTAGATTCGTATATTGTTGCAGATTATTATCAATCCGATTGAGGTAACATCTATTGTAGAAAGAATACCAGAATTTCCCTACATAATTAATTTTTATATAAAAACTATTCAAACCTACAACGGGGCGATGAATGTATAAGTAAACGATACTCACCCAATGACACAATGGGCAGCCGTTAGAATCCAACGCTTGTTCAGAATGGAGCCGCCGCAGAAGTGCGAGGGAGCTCTGAGTGACACCTGATAGGGGTACATGCCGTCAGGAGCATCTGAGCCTCCCACAATTCGCGGGGCAGCTGTAATTGTTTAGTTTTATATTTAATTTTGAGAATTTTCATCTAGACGTTATATAAATATATATGCATGACAAATGCCACGATTTGTAAATAATACAAACTTTGAGTAATTCAATAACGCTCTCGATTTACTTTAACTTTATTGCTAAATTTTGCCTAAGCTTTCGAAGAAATTAACATTTTCCTTTTGAAATTAAAAAACAAATGAAGTCTTTCGTCAATAATGGAAAAAGTTTTGACCGCAAATTAAAATGAATTAAAATCATTACCATGAGCTGCTACTGCGAGGCACAGGAGTACGAATCCGGTTATCAATTGCATCGTGGACTAGAACAATTTATTAACTGATGCACATGCACCGTACTGCGGAATATTTATACCGAATGAAAAATTTCGATAACCGTGATTTTAATTAGACGCGTCCGCTTAGTCCGATAATGAGAGTACAATGATCTTCGGAAGGTGGAAGTTAATGTGCATTAAGATTTTTGATAATATGAATTGCGCGCAGAATTGTTCCGCATTGATTGATTATAATTATATTTTTATATCGTAATCGCAATAAGGTAAAATCGGTCTTTTAAGTATACTTATATACTTAATCATTGATTGAATTTTGCCATAATCCTGCGGTCATATATTGTTCGGAAATCGTAAAAGTCGTCAATCATAATAAAAAATGTGATGCGAACAACAATATTAGATTATAAATTTATAATACTTACTCATCTTTATATTACAAGTACTTACTATATTTATTTCTTATTTTCTCACTCTTGTGCCGCTATTGTTATTAGGAGCATACATTTCTTTGAATCGGTTTCAAACCGCAGCATTTTCTCTATAATTGATGTCGCGTTCCGCAGATGGTAAAGGGGCGGACATTGAGCCCAATGTTGTATGAGATCATACTGCAAGAAGGACACACCTATATAATTTCTTTTATTGAATTGTTTCTATAACAAGACGAATTCTCCGCAGATTGAGTAAATAACAAAGTTTTGCAGTTTTTAATGTAGGTTTCAAATTTAAGCATGTACTTAATCACGGTAGTTATCAATCGAATGTATGTAATTTTATACGTTGAATTCATTAAATTTTCTTAAATGATTTCAACGTTAGCATCACACGTATAATATGAGTTTTCCGAATATAAGATAGTAAATACATTATTCAATTAAAAATTAATAAATAAATAATTTGCGATAAGTCGTTCAGATCGTGGAGGCGATTGCCAAGCAATAACAAAAAATTACAATTCTGAGAGCAAGAATGGTTACCGGTGAATAGTAAAATACTATTGTTATATAGTCTCCCGTACCTATACTGGTAGATAAGCAATAATTATACAAGCGTTTATATTTATAACTAAATTGTTTAGTTTTTAATATCCATATTTTAATAAATTCAAGTGCAGACTTTTCACTCTTTTAACCATTTAACATTTAGTTTTAAGCTTCGAAATTTAAAACGCCAAGATCTGTTAATTCAAAAAGTTATTTCCTTTTCACACGTCATATTAGGAGTGTACTATTAATTTCATTATTGAATCTATTTAGATATTAATTTCATATTAATTTAGTTCCTATATTAAAAAAATTATGGGTTCTCCTATCTTAAAAAAATGATGGGTTTGTCATGAAATCATTTTATCCGTGATTTGATTGGTGGTGATTTGATGGTTATTTGATTGGTTTACAAAACAAAACTTGCGTCACTCGAAGCGCGCTTAGAGATGACTAGTTTTATTAAATTAGTTTGGCGCGCTACGCGCGCGTTCTCTTCGCTGTTTCTTGCTTTCTTTCGAATTTTGAGATCGATCCGAGATTTCGAGATACCTCGCCAAAACTAATTTTCGCAAAATTTCGCGCCACTTTTGTTTTTGTAGCCTAGCAACTCATAACTCCACGAATGAAATCACGAATAAATTGACATCATAAAAAGTCCATAATTTTTTTTAAGATAGAAGAGGAGATAGATTATTTACATAACAAAGTTAAATTGGTTCTTTATATTGCTACTATAGGTAGATAATATACTTGCAGCCATTTTAATCGGTTTTAATTCGTCTTCCCTCGTCTCATGACGTTCGATATGCGACGAGAGGCGGACATTGCGCCAGAAGTGGTATTAAGAGCACAGAACATAATCGGTTTTAATTCGGCTTTCCTCGTCTCATGACGTTCGATGTGCGACGAGAGGCGGACATTGCGCCAGACGCGGTATTAGGAGCACAGAACATAAAGCGGATAACCATTTCCGCATTCAAGTGAAACATAACCTCTCTGCTTGAGGTAAGTGACAATTTGATATTTTTTATTTTCATATTAAAATAATCATTCATCAGCGATAAAAAAAATACGTATAGGTCGCTTTTAATTTCCTCCATTTTGCTCTACTTTTCATGTATTGACACGAGTATGTAAATTTTCTTCAAAAATTGAAAACATTATTATTATTTAGTATTTTTTTGCCGATAAACTGGAAGATAAAAACATTTTGCAATGGTGGAGCAAATTAGAGCTATTTAAGACGAGTTAATATATTTTTTCTCTAAAGGTTCATCTCGTTTTTTCGACAAAATAATAAAAATTTCATTTACCATCACGTACGACAGTAGCGCAGACATTTTCGCTATGACAGGGCGGTCGTTGAGAACAACGATGTGTCCGGCGAACATGAGCGCGATGAGAATAACTGCTCAGCTTTTCTACGCTGTTGTAATTTGAAAGTTTAAGGATGTTTATACGGCAAAGTAAGAACTTGATAATCAAAGTAAAACTTGTAGAAGCTTTTTATTAACATTAAATACACAGTCCCTCAATAAATTTCAGATACTGTTTCTGTTCAAATTAGCGAGAAAATGCCGTTTGAAAATCAGTTTTTTACTTGTATCTTTCTCAAATTCTTAATTTGTCACCGGAAGTGATAATTGCTCCACAGAAAAAAAATTGAAGTTTTGTCCTTATGACATTTTATATGTAATGTATTAAAACTAATCATTAAATATTAAACATTCCAGATTTTTCATACAGTAGAAGATGCGAATAACGTTCCTTCACTGGGTTGCCAAAATAAGACTCGCGGCCCAGCGAAGAAGTGTTCGTTCACTAAATTCAGGAGTGTAAAATAAACCAATTAGAACACGTAAATTATATTTAAATAATTGACTTTTTTATTCAAAAGAATGTCGAATCGTTAACTAATTTCTCAGGCGACTATCATGCATTGATGGATCCCCGATTTTATTTCTGATAGTTTAACGGATTGCAAATGATCTCTATATATTAGATAACGCTCAATTGCTTTCCATACACTTCTGCAGAATTTTATACATTAACAGTGCTTTCGAAATCTTGGAACCTCAGAAATAGTATCAGAAAAGTGTGATGTAGAAACTCCTTCCCGTCTCTAGTATTGCATAAGTACCTCGCAAGACGAGCTATCTGCTGAGGTTATTAGTTTTCATTTATTATGCTTAGTTTTCATAGTAGAACAGATTACTTACATAAAAATTATACTCTAAACTGTCCCACTACTACCTACTTTACCTTATACCATTTGTCCACGCAGCCCCTCAATTGTTATCTTAAGATTCAAAATTATCCATTTTGTAATCGGTAATCGCAGAGGAAAAAGTGGCCGGTAATTGATCTTAGGTGGACGGGCACAGGTGCACCCGCCCTATACTTATTTTATTTCTGTTGATTTATATCTAAATCATAAAGTCTGCACGTCCCGGAACGTTCAAAGGCGTATCAGGGGAGCATCAAATTTAAGTTCTACATTTTTCTGCAATCAAATCTGTTTGTACAGACGTTACTACGTTACTTATAACCCATTGCGTTGCTGACTTGAGATTATATCAAATTTCATATTATTTCTCACACCTTCGCTGTCTGGCGCCGATACAAGTATTAGGAAAGTATATTTCTGCTACGTTCACGTATATGCCTTTATTACGAAATTTCACACCAAAATCTCTGAAATTCTGGCCCGCGAGCTGCTAAAATCCCTCTAATGATAAAAAATCAGTTTCTGGGAATCAGGAGTCGCCTATTAG
>UXGD01002847.1:0-23350 GCA_900474315.1 Torymus auratus | reverse complement strand
TATATATATATATATATATATATATTATTTTTTTTCAGAAAAAATAATAGCGCGCGAAGTATAAGTAAAGTATATAAGGTATAGAACATCCATATTAATTATTACAAGGCTTTTTATTATTGTTTTAAGAAAAAATTAAAACATCATTAAATGATATTATTTACAACATATAATGATTATACATAATAATTAAAGTTAAATATTATTTAGAAAAAATAAGATTCATTTTAAATAGCATCGACACTCAACCTATGTCCATATATAATACGCAGTCAGTACTAGGCACTACTGAAGAGGTCAATACTGTGGAAAAAAGACATTATTTCATTCTGAATCATTCTCAGCCACCAACAGATATATCAACCCGGAGACACTTTGATTTCTTCCTGAATGTTTAAAGAAGAAATAGAAATTATAAACGAAAATATTACATCAACTGTAGAAAAGAGACGAGAAAACAAAAATAACTTTTAACGCTGTAATTGTTGTTACAATGTTTAATTCTAATATAACTTTGTGAATTCCATATTTAAAATATCAAGTAAGAAATATCTTTAATAAAATGATATTTTACATCTAAGCATAGTTGTCCGATACTGTCATATATCGTAAGACGCGAGAAACACATAGTGGCTAGCTTCAAGCGATGGCAATGAGTGTTCAACTATTTCCCATTTTATATTAAATAAGTTGTTCAATTTATTAAAAAGTATAACTTTTACAAAATCGATAAGAATTGTCATGTGTCGTTTGTTAAAGAGTCACAGACACTGAAGTATTTACAGTATTACATAATTTTACTTTACACATAATATTTCACCTTACGACTAATATGAAATAAATGGTTGAAATAATGAAGATCTTGTTCCATGCTCAAAGATTATAAAGTCACTGTTACATATACATCATATTTGCGTTACTTTAGTTTACTGTTTTCAGTAATATACGGTTTCCTGTGCGTAGATATGTTTTGTTTTGTTGGATGGACACATCAGCAATACATTCTAATATTAAAGATATATGTATTAAGCTATAAAATATAATCATATGAATATTTGAACAGTTTCTTTTTGTCTCCAATTTGAAATAGTTGAGAACAAGCTTGTGTAAATGTTAAAAAAAAATCTTTCTATTTTTAAGATATTAAATGGTCGAATAATTTTGGAAAAGCGTTTCTTCGGGAAATAGAAATATCCAAGGCTAGTTTTTGGCTATTCACAACTAAAAGTAGCTATTCGATTTACAGTAGGGCTGTGGAACTGTGTTTCGAGTCATTTGGAGGAGCAAAATATATATGTTTTAAAATGGTTATCTAAATGTGCATTTGTGCCTCGAGATATCAGCTTCTACTCCAGCTTCTAGATATGCCTTCTGCTGAGGATTCGATTCCCAGATATACCCAGGACTCCTCATGGCTAAATGCTCGTAATGGTTGACCCTAGATTATAAAGGTAGCTCTGGCATTGACTACTATCTTCCTCCTGTTTGAATCTCTGAAGATAGCGATTGTGTATGACTTGGCGTGGTTCAGCATCAGTCCACAGTCCTTTAGATAATTCACTGGTCAGTTATGATTTTCATTTTGTTTACAACACGACTAAATATTTTATAGAACAGGGCTGCGAGTACTTAATTCCCCGAGGCAGTAAAGTCTTCAACAAGTTCAGAAACATTTTGAAATTCTGGACTTGACAGCAATCAAGTCCGGAAGTACAAAGGGTTTTTGAACTTGATTGTAGTCAAGCCCAAAGTCCAATGTGTTTCCGAACTTGATGGCCGTCAAGTCCGGAAGTGCAATGTGTTTTTGGACATCATTGTAGTCAAGTCCCAAAGTCCAGTGTTTCCGGACTGGAAACATAGAGTGAGCACAGAGAAGACGGAGATTGGTCGAAGATCTCCAGGCAGCTTGGCTCTGGTTTTTTTGGGATGGAGACTGATCTTGAGATTGCGAGATGGTTAGACAGCTTTCAACGCCAGAGGAAATGGTTGCATATTCTTGTGAAAATATCCGTGAAACCTCGAACCCCTACTGAGACAGCTAGGAATGACCTAGCTGCCCCAATTTTCTCGGGTGTCATTGATTTCTAAACATCCTCTATCGGAGGCCGCCGAACACATGGAGGCTTGACGTTGGTTGGCAACTGCGAAAAAGACATTGATCCAGTAGGCCCATGATGTCTCGGGATGATTTACTGAGCGTCCTTGATGCCTTCCAGGTTGCTAATGAGGCAGCGAGCTCTGTTCTGCTTCCAGTGCCTCTGGACCATGATATATTCTCGTCTCCTGGTATTCCTTCTAGACATACATGGCGCTGATCTTTGGTATTTAGAGCCATGATCAGAGTAGCCTCTAGTAGCACACTCTGGTAGCCGTCCGAGTTCAAGGACCTAAGGCTCCTTAAGTAATCAAGAAGTATCTCGGGCCCTCTTAGAGCTGTTGATGGGTCCATCTCGACGAAAAAAGCCTCATCTGATGGTGGATGGCCTGCTGCACTTTGTCATGGTACTCCTGGAAATGATACCAGCCTTTGATCGCGTTGTTGGTCTAGTGGGGAAAGGACTCCTGTAGGGCCTGGTAGATGGACCGCACTCTTTGAATCGTTATTTCGGCTTTCCACCACTTGCGGAGTGCGACTTCGGCTCGTATCTAGCAGCATCGAGCTTTCTAGAAGGCCTCCTGCATGACTTGATCATACCAGGACTTGTGTATCTTCCAATGATGGAGGTTGATTGCTGAGACGGACGCATCGATGGATCGGCTGCTGAAGTCATCCGAGGCTTGTTGTTCGAACAGCTAGAGACGGCAAGAGAGGCTGGCGTCTTCTAAGGCCGGTCAGCCGTGACTCTATTAGCACTTGTAGGCACTTGGCGAGCGCCTTCGAAGAGGACGAGCCACGGTCTACCCCGGTTCTGAGCACCCTAAAGCTTTTTCGCCTTTTTCATCCTGTGAATTTAACGAAAGTACCTGAAAAATTCAAATTGACACCGGATAGTCGGGGGATAGATAATTTGAGTTTCCACAAACTTTCCACGCCGAGGAACATTCAGAAAAAAACCCGGGTCATGGAATCAAGAGTCTGGCACCTTACAAATCAGCTGGGGCTGCTATTATTTTCCTCTATCACCTCATTAGATATTTTTAGGACTTTTGGGTGTAAAGCTATTTAAGTTTTCGAAAACACCCATTTTCCCTAGATTATTCGAAAAATATATCCACATTTCTATTACTAAAGTCCACTCAGTAAATTGCCGAGATACGTCCATTTATTTTACAAATAGAAATATTTCCCGAAGTTTCGTGTAAATGATGTTTTATTTCAATGAATTCTTTAAAAATTTGTGTATATGTGGTAAGCATAATAAAAATAATTTGTGTCATTGGAGAGATGAGAGACATAAGTAGTTAAAATACGATTGTACATACGACAAAATCGTGTCTACGATTGATATTACATGTTCAGAATGATTTTGAAATGTCACAATAAAGAAACAAGGACAGACAGTAGAAGAAAGAAAGGTAAGAGGCATTTGAGCAGCTTTTCGGTCGCGAATCACGTCTTCTACGAATTAAATTTGCAGCAGGAACGATGTTGCCGCGGCTTGCTGGCAAGCCGGAAGTAGCCATGTACGGAAAACTCTGAGCGCGCACCGATCCGAATATAATGTCGCTGCAGGACCATATTAAGTAAACGCCTTAGCGGATACGTGCCTAGCTTCTCAAAAAAGCAAGCTCGCCGGGACAGAGAGAGAAAGGGAGAGAGAGGCGTGCGTTCCGCCGTACTTCCTCCTCACAGAATACGTATCGTCGGCTCTTTATTCTTCCTCTCCGCGAATCGTTTCACGGGAGAATCTGCAAGTAAAGGACGCTAGTTCCTTTGCTCGGGAGGAGAGAAAGAAGAATGGTTTTTACGCTCGAAAGACTGCGGCGCCACCAGAAGTGCCTTTTATACCTCTCGCATCTGCATGAGAGCAGCCCCCGCAAGTGCGGAGGAGGGGAACGACTAGTAGAGCCGCGGATCGGCTTCTTTTGTCTCGGAGTAACGGTTTCCGAACTTCTACTTTTTTATAATAATTAGTAATGTCTATAGCTGCCTATTCAGAATGCATAAATGTAAATTTTGTTTGATCTTTCATAGAATAATCTTAGTTGTTCTGCCACGCATAAATCAGCGTCTTACTGTGACATTCTTTTCAAGATAAAAAATTGCATATCAAGGCTATTAGGCATTTTAAGTTTGATATATTTATACGTAATTTTTATCCAATGAAAATAGGTTAAATATGTTGTATTGAGATATTAATATGCAATTACGTAACGTAAGATAACATTATTTTTAAGCTAGGTCTAGTCATCATTAATCCAAAGTACCTATCCATACTGATTTCTTAGTAAATAGTAAACAAAATTATTAATCTTTAGTCGTGAGAAAATCTATATATCGTACGGCTCGTGCGGGTAGCAGTATTAAGGGCAGAGTTTACTACTACAAATTTTATGAAATCATTTACATAATATTTTATAAATACATATCACTTTCCTTAATAATATATGGAAAGAAAAGTTGAAATACTTTATATGAATACAAAGCACCAATGTATAGATAATACTATGGAAAGAGTCAATTTGATAAAACAGCTGGTCTCGTATGATAAGTGATATGTCCACTATTAGCATGTGAGTAAGCGCAAGAGGCGATAAACCAGCTGGAACTCTTTCTCAGCGGGCGCATATATTTATATATGTGCGTGAGTCTGTTTATATGTGTGTGCGCAATGCAGCGCGCAAACCCATTGACATTTGACTTCTCGCTTGCGCTGAACGCAGTGGAGCCGCTGCTCTCGGCCGTGCCCTCGAATCGATATCTCTCGCAGCGGGTTGCTGATCAAGGGTTGAAAGCGAGCGCAAGGGATGAATGAGCGGAGAGTGCTCGCTCCCTCGCTTTCCTCGACAGGCATAATCGAACGCAAATAACAATGCCCTAGGATGGCGGGGCATTAGTCAAACGTAGCGGCGCGCGGCCACGAGGTGAATCGACGGAGTCAGCCTGTTCGTGTAGGGACGGACGAGAAAGTGCGCGAAGCGGGAAACGCACCGGAGGCTGCGGCCCCTGTATGCGCGTTGCGCGCGCGCGACCACCTGGCGCGCCTCGGAAACGTTATGCATGCGTCGCCGCGAATTCGTGCGTCCTGGCTCGCATATCATCAATAATTTCCTGATTGACAAATAGCCAGTCTTCCCTTCCGTCCCGTTCCGTCTCTATCGAGCGCCTTTATTACCATATTTTCTAGCTTCGAATCTGAATCTTTCGCTGCGGGAATTCAAATTGCTCCTCTGCGTGGTGGTTAATAAGTATAAGTCGTGGGGTAGACTACACTCCTGAAAGTTGGCTCTGCAAACATAGAAGGAGAAAGGGCTGCATTCGTGGACGCAGCGGGTAGCCCACGTATACCTTGCAAATTAACGGATTCTTTTATCGCGGGGGGTTGGAGAGCAAACAAAGGGTATAGGATGTATCAATAGCTTACCGTGTTCGATGACTTGCATTTCAATACATTAAGACGGGGATACGATTATGGCGTTGCTAAGCTTCTTTTAATGCCGTATAATTTTTAGATTGTCTTGGTTTGGGTATTCAATCTATGTTTGTAGAACATTTATCGAAGGTGAGTGCAGTTATAAAAAGAATCCAACCTGTCCGTATGATACATAAATCGCTTTTTATTCCTTTCTTCCCTCGTTGGCATATGATAATTGTTTGGCTAGAAGCTTGTAATGTATTTCTTATTCAATGCGTTAGATCGTAAAATATAAAAGTCACGTTCGCAAGTAATAAAAATGTCTTCTAATTTGAATTTAATCCTCTTACTACGTCCGTGATTACATTTTAATTCAAACGATATGATATTGCAATGTGTCTTTTTTATTTTCGTTACAAAAGCTAGGGTATAGTAAATTTATCAATGTGGTAACTTTTTAATATTATGTATTGGCATAATGCACTGTTGCAGTTGCCTTTGTCAAATGCTAATAAAATATGCTGGGATAGACTTAAAATAGTTGTGAATGAAGTCAAGGAGATTACGAAATAGATTAAAACTATCTATAGATTGAAAATATACTATTTATATAGGTATATGTAGCTCACGACTCTCTTTTGAAGAAATAATGTTGCAAGTATATGTATTTTTAAGAATATGAATCATATTAGATAATGCAGTTTATTAGCGTAAGGCTCGTCCATTTATTATTATGAAAAAATGTGGGTACTATTTGTGCAGACAGGTTTTCTCAACGTATCATATCTTTTGCTTACGTGCGCCTGCTTCCTTATTTGCATCGCCAATAAAACTAAGATATACATGTAAGTACATATAGTCTGGAACTGTATACCATGGCCGAAGTTCACCGCGCTGCGTATTCGCTTCAATCGTATCTTTCTCGTTTTCCTTGACGGCTTTCTCTCTCCCTCTCTCGCGATCATCTGTCAGGTGATATATTATATCCAGCAGCCTGGCAATAACGCCCAATCATCAGGAAGCATGCCCAACATGCATACAAACGCGTGCAGCATACTCGGCCGCCTTCCATAATGCACGCTATGTGTTCGAGCGAGAAAGGGAGGGAGAGCAGTAGTACAGGTGCGTCCAGTGTCAGGACACTTCTACAACAACAGCAGCAGCAGCGGCGGTACTGGCGTCCATATACGGCTGAGCGCGCGACATCGACGTTAACGCACGCGTGAACACCTATCTCCATATCGTTATAATATGCAAATGCGCGCACTATACGCATGCCAGGTACGGCCGTTGTACGCCGGCGTTGCGCTGGCAGCTCGCGTGCCACTGGCAGATGCCGCACTAATACTCCGCGTCCTTGTTCTGTCCGACGAGTGATCCTTGTTCCTCGCGCTCGTAAACTAGCCCAGGGTTGTTGCCTCCTGTGAGCGAAGGATCGGAGCAAATCTTCAATTGCTGTGTTGATGGTGATTTATCATTTCTACTCTGATTTTACTTTATCACAGGTAGACACTTTAGTAGAAAATGAGCGTTTTAAGGCTAGAAGTCGACTATAAAGTTTATCGTCTATTGTATCCATGGGATAGAATTGTTGAAAGATATAATCTTAGAAATTGAAGAAAGAAGCTAGAAAAAATAATTCAGAGTTTCAGACATTGTCTACTTATTTCATCTGGGACTTCCCTGCCAAGTAGAAAAAGTTAGGAGGGTTTTAAGTTCATGTAGACCCTTCTGAACAATTAAGTAACCAGTTCCAGATTAATTCCTTGATTAATTAAAAAATCCATTTTCCTCTCCTTAATATAATTTGTTATGGGTTTAATACTTCTTTATAAAATGTTGTACACTTAATTAAAATTCAACAAATAAACAATAATACCTATGACTTTCATGGTTTTAAAATTTGTAGGCATTGAAATATCATCATTTACAGTATAATCAAAGGCTGTTCTATTAAAAAAAAATTATTTTCAGCAAAGACTGTAGAAAAAAGGAGAGAAAGTTAAAATGAAAAAGGAAGGGACAACTCGAGTATCTTCGGTAAAGCAGAATGCATTGAAAAATTTTCCAACAGGAGCACAAAGCATCGCTGATTTTTCCGACGCGACGTGCGCGTGAGCATAATTCAATGCTAATTCTTATCTGGTCTCTTTTCGCGGAGACTCGCGTTCGAAATGAATGATATCCCCGGTCTGGAAAGGTTCTGCGCAAGCTGAAAGGCGACTATCAAGCGGCCGCTGGAAGCGACCTATAAGGTGCGCTCGCGCTCCTTTACAAAAGGATCGTAATCAATGCACATTGACGTCACATGCACACAGACAGACGCGCGACTCCTGACTTTTCTTCTCCACGTCCTTCTCCTCTTCCTCCTGGCTCCTCCTCTGCATAATAACAATCCGCGTGCGCGCGCGCGAAACAATGCAGCGAGCGCGGTATATAAGCGCGGACCGGAGCCTGATCGATATACGAGCGCGTGTCGTCACCCGTTCGTAATTGCAAGACCAAAGAGAGACGTCGTCCATTGTCCCTCTGAATATACTCGCCGTGTCGTCACCCCCTCTTTTCCCTTTTCTTTCTCCTTCTCGCCTCCGTCGCATCGGGCGTCCTAGGCGATTCTCTATCGAGTGAATGATTTTCATCTCGACGACTGGCATTAATTAATATTAATTACGCGGGTAGCCGCAAGAGTAGCGGAAAGTCGCTGGCTGATTTTTTCCGCGAGCGCGCGCTTGTGTATTCGTTTTCGCCTTTCTCGCGAAATAATAAAGTGCGAGAAAACGTAGAAGCGCGCGGACTAATTACTCGGGCTCGAGCTAAAGGTCTCCTCCCCCCGCGGCTGACTTAATGAGGCCTGACGTGTTAATATACGCGAGTGTCTGCGTGTGCCACCGGCGCGCCGCGGCAACTTCGAGAGCAGGTGTCGAGAAGGGCGCCAAGCTCAAACGTGCGAAATTCAGCGCTCACTATCGCAGGAGAGAGGGAGAGAGAGGGAGGAAGTGGAGCGGCCCCGCGAGCTGTAAGAAATGAGAGTAGCGCGCGCGTTAATTAGTATCTCCAATTAGTGGTGACGCTCGATGAAGTCAGCCGTATGCGTGCGAGGGAGCTCGCCGCCTTGCAACTGGGATAATACGCTTTTCGCACTTACATTTTCATAACGAACGAACCTCTTCTCTTCTTTTTATTAAGTTAAGCGCTTTGCAGCTGTAGACGGCTTAAACTTGACTTTCTGCGACGCCTTTTAATCCCTCATGTTATGGTCTCTCTTGTCTAATGTAAGGATTTTTTAAACTTATTCAAGATATGCCAAGCATTGTAAAACATATTATTCACTGAATCATTTTCACGGTCTTATTTTAGTACGTTCAGTTAATGAATCCATATATAATCGATTTTCGATAATTGGTATAAATAAGTATTTTAATTAATAACAACCTATATGACAGTGAACAATTAAATCGAAGGTATATACATATGAAAGATATTTAATAAATAGCTGTTGGAGTTTGTCGCCGGCTTTATCATATCATTGTTTACAAGATCACAGCATGTTCATATTTCAGCATCAGGTTGTCAGGCCATTTTTCAGTCTACACATCAGATATTTCATCTCGGCAGACACGAATCAGTGATAAAAAGGGACTAATAACACACTGGTCCAACGAAAGATATGAAGAAAAATCGGCGCTCGGTTCGAATTTTTCGCTTTCTCGACGAAAGGCTGAAATATGGCCGTTGAGCTGAGGTAAAAAATGTAAGCGATACAAAGGGAAGGGATAGAGAGTTTGTTTAGCCACTCCCGAAGTTATCCGCCTCCTCATCTGTATATCAATCCATCTATTTATCTCCCCCAGCAAACTATTACTTTCCCTTTCCCTCTCGCTCGCTAGCTCGGAGCAATTCCAGTCATCGTCCTTCGCATAGCTTCGTGATCATCTAGGATAGTGATGGATCACTGGCAAAGCGAGCGCGCGCGCCTGCCGCCTGCATGCATATATATACCTAGAGCTCATACATATAGCAAGAGACAGGGAGACGCGGACGCAAGGGGCACCTGCCTCTCGTGTGCCCCGAGAACGAGGAATCTAGCCAAAGATACCGGATCCCGATAAGAAAACACGGCGTAGAGCGCGCTATAGCCCCGAAGGGTCGCTCTCTCGCCGCTGTGCATAAGAGTGTGCATACATGTGTGTGTGTGTCTGTGGGTGTGCGATCGACGAGGCACGAATCGCGCATATTCGCACTCGGCGAATGGCAGCCACACGCTCGCGCGCTCCTGCGCCGCGCCGAGTCCCGTGAAGGGATTAACCTAGAAATTCGACGTGGAAATTTATGTGTGTCCGCTCGCGTTACGAAAAATCCCTATTCGTCCTTTTTAAACCGCTTAGGCGCGAATTACCAGTCAACCTCTGATTTACGCCACGATAAACTACAAAATTAAAAAATTACCTTTCACATTATAGGATTTCACAAGTGCACAGAGTTTAAAGCATGACTAATAAATTATAAATATAAATAAATACAACATATCCTTCTTTATATCGCAAATCAATTAGGAATGCGAAGATAATATTTTGACTTTTCTAATGAATACATCGTTGGGTAGATACAGGTATATCGATATTTTGTCTTCCTTTTTTAATTCTTTATCCGCTGATATGTAATGTTCAAGAAAGAAAATGTTCATGCTAAAAATGCAAGGCACTTTGCTGTTATCCGAGCCGATCTCATCTATATCCTGCACTCAGCATCATTGTCGACGTCGCCGTCGCGGTCCGGAACAAGAGGTACGTGCTCACTTGGATATTCCTGCGGATAGCTGCTTCCCCTTCGAGCGCTAATAGGTCGAGTGTCAATCGAGCGCGCGGCGGGGTAGAAGAGGACGACGCCTGCTCCTCTTCTAGGCACTCGTCTACTTGCAAACGGCAAGCCCGCTAATTTATGTGTATACACACCTCGGAGCGTCTACGTTTCCGAAAATCTCGAGGACCTTCGAGGCTCTCGCTGCCTCTGTGGCTGACTTGGCGCGATGCACGCGAAAGATACTCGAGGGAACAAGCTCGATCGGCTGCTGCTGGCTGCGCGAGTTCGTGAGAGGTCCCTTTTTCTCTCCCCCTTTTCTCCTCCGCGCACTCTACCCCCCTAACGCACACACGTATCTATCGATCTCTCAATTACTTCGAGCCCTTCCTTTTTCAGCAGGCGCGCGCGCGCGCGTGGAAATTGCGCCGGCGGAGGACGCCCGGTTTTGTGTTTATCGCCCGCGGCTCTGTCGCACGCGCCCGAGCGAACGGCCAATTCAGAAGTGGAGATAGCGGATAATTAACAATTTACCGCGGGCAGCCGCCGCCGCGCCATTATAAGTGATAACTGCCGCATAATGGAGCGCGTGCACGCCTACGTAAGAGAGGCCACGGTGCAAATTAGCGGCCGCTCTCTCTCTCTCTCTCTGCGGTTCCCCGTTAATTGGGATGAGAGCTCGAAGGATGGCCGGCGATGCCCCGTGTGTGTTGGCCGAGGGCAGCCTCTCAAAAACAATCGGGAGTCGAGATGCATTGGTCGGGGCTCTTCATTTCCAGAGGCATTCGCACCTTAGCTGCAATTGTATTTTTTAACAGGTCTATGAAAATATTGAAACCACGCGTGCAGTGAATAAAAAAATAAAATTAATAATACTGCTGTATTTTTCCCAGAAACGGCCTTAAATCTGCGCCGGCATAATAAATCAAGAATTAGCGGCGGTGCTAATCACAAGGACGCAAGTTAATTAAAACTTAACACTATAGGTGCGTAATGAAAAGCATGCAGTCTCGGCGGGGAGCAGCAGCAGCAGTATGGCGAATTAATGGAAATTTCGGCGAATTAGGTAAAGCCAAGAAAAAGAGAGCGTCGGTTCGCGCGCGCCAAATATCTCCTCTCTTCCATTATAAGGGAGTAGCCGCTCTCGGGTTCTCGCCGGTGGGGCAGCACGGCGGTAATCACCGGGTAACACTAATAGAATACCGCTTATGAGTTACGACGGAACACAACGTGAGCGCACGCGCGCGGTCGGTAACCCGTAATTATTGACAGATCTCTCTCCGGGCCTCTCGATGCGTTATATACATATCCCGCGCGCGTTGTATTACAAGTGGCAGCGAGCTCGTTTCCTTCGGGCTTCGAAGCCATTTCTTTCCGATTTTTCTAGCGGTCTAATGGCTTGACTGTGCTAAAATGTCAATTTCAGAGTGAATTGATCGATGGGATTTTATATATTAGACTCAAGTTATTGACCATTGCGGTGTCTGTATGCCAAAGTAACAAACACCGTTGATTATTTATTGCATATGATCGACTACGCTATTTTAGCTTAGCTTCGATTACTCTTCTACAAACGAGCTTTAATCATTTTCCCTCTGAGGTAAGGAAACTAGCTCACTGGTTATAAAAAGACCGTAATACGATTTGATTATCTTGAATCCAATTTCAATTTGGGTGCAGATTGGTCGACATCGAAAACTATATCAAAATGCGAATAAAGAGATTTTCATGAAACCATTTGCATAGTTTTTAAGTAATTAGAAAGGTGGGAGATTAAAAAATCCTGTTGAAATATTTTTATCATTATTGATGAGAGAAAGAGTTATTACTAGAAAATAATCAATTATCTATGCTTATGGATAGATTCAATAGAGCTCAAGAAACAGTAATTTTGACGAAAGCAATGCAATTCTTTAAAGTAATTTTATTATAACCGAGCATTGGAAGTTTGCATTTGTAAAAATACTTGCGCATACACGCTACAGGACACTTAAATTTAAGCCGAACAATCGCAGAGGCTTTGACAAGAGGAAGGCCGCGGCGTTCGAACGACGAGCTGTTTATTCTTAACTGCTTGCGGTCCGAAAGTAGAGAAACTATGATCTTGGCCGCGAGCTTCTGGGAACGCGCGGATCGCGCGCATGAAGCGTCTTCGAGATTTTATGAGTACTCTGTCACTTTTAACCGTGCCTCGGGGTATATCTGTCTTCGAAAGCGAAGACCGACAACGGCGCTATTGACCCTTAGCATTCTTGCGTAGTTAACTTTTACGTTTCAATTATACGGGCCGGCGTTCCGCTTTGCCCTCCACGCGCGCTATCCTCTCAATGTAAATCAATGGGCCGACGAGAGTGGCGGGAAAAAGCCGGAAATTATAGATTTTAAATGTAACGACACGCAATGTACGCGGGCTACAAATAGCCGCAAGTAGCATTATTCGCCGAGGCGGGATGCGCGAATCAAGCGCGCGCGGACGCGCAAAAAAGGCATATTTAAACGGCGCGACGGCGCTGGCTTGAAATATTTTTAAAACTCGTGTACGAAAAAGCTCTCAGACGATTGAAAAAAGAGGAGAGAAAGAGCGAGGGCCTCTCGAGTGCACCGCAGCCGCGTCGAAGAAGGTATTGCAAGTTTGCGAGAGCAAAAGAGTCTCTCTCGCGCGCTTTTTTCCGCCTACTTCTTCCTCCGTCTTTCGCAAGAGAGCGGGACGGGAGAAACTCGCCGGAGATGCGGGCAGCACTATCTCTCCGCTGCCACCGCGAACGTCGTCGGCGACGTAAATTTTTACACTGTAATTACGCAGACGATACGTCTGTGGAATTCGTAATAGGCGAGCATACGAATGGCGCTCGAGTAGTTTTTTACCCGCTCTCTGCATTCTCACTCGCTCGCTCTGCCCTGCCTCTGCATAGAGGGAGAGAGAGCTATACGCGCTCATTGACGACTCAAGTACTTTGCGGAGAAACATTTTTTTATACCAGGCCTTAAGCTTTTGCGTAAATTGCCAGGCTGGCCGCGCGCGCGCGCAGCGTGCGTTTACTTCGAACGGCAATTTTTGTATTTTACTTTTTTCTCCCGTAATAGTTCATCAAATTTTTCAAAGATAGACAAGCTACGCGGCTTTTTACAAAGGCTCTAGGCTACATTTTTTTCTAATTCAGATCTTACAACATGCCTCAGAAGAGTCCCAATTTTAGTTGTTAAAATGGTTTTCACTTTTGAAAAATATTTATCTTTAAGACTCGCGATGTTGAAATTTCAAACGGTGAATCCTTAAAAATACATAGCTAACGAAGCGAGATAATCCGCAGGCGATAATTATGTATAACACAAATTGTATTGAAACAGATTTACGCTGAAATGTCTTTCTTCTAATGTAAGGGTGTAAAGGAAGCCCGACAAGTGCCTAAGACGCGAAGCTGCATGGAGAAATAAATGAAGTAGCATGAGTAGCGCGTAAGCCCTCAGAATTTCTCGAACCAGATAGAGAAGAATTTTTCTTTAGTTGTTTCTCAAAATTACACCATCTTCAGCAATTACATCAGTTACGTATACGTATACTTTGTTATGACGCAGGTGGCAAATAAGGTTGCGCAAGGGCAATGTAATCGTAAAATCCCTCATCTCTCTACACGCCGTGCGACATCCCGCGCTAATTTTGTTCTTCGTAATACACAGTGAAGTACACGTGGGGAGGGAGAAAGAGGGAGCGGAATTGCGTACGCGCATGCGACAAGGGCAGTGGCATGTGCGCGACAGGACAAGTGCGCCTGCGATCGCTTGTTCTCAATATGCTCGAATAATTTGCGTCGCCGCTCTCGTGTAACGTCCCCGCCATCGAGATCGCATCTGATCCCTCCGCCGAGCTCTCTTATCCTCGCGGCCGCGCGCGCGCACAGTCCGATCGCGAAATTTACATTTCGTCAACGGCCGGCTGTCGTTATAGGCAGATGCGACGACTAAATTGGCCCGATTCCTTCTCTTGATCGGGACGGCGACGAGGCCGCGGCGAGTGCACTCCTCGAGGCTGCCGAGAGGGACGGCTCACCTGGCGCGCAATTACGCCGGCAATTTCGCCGCGCGGACGCGTGGAAAGTGTCGCCTCGCGTCGCCTGCACGCGCGATCGAAATCGATACGCACGCGCCGCTCGCCGATCGAGCCGCGAGATGTCTGCGCGCCAATGGGCTCGAGAGGGAGCACCGATAAGACTCGCTCTCGCTCTCTCTCCCTCTCTCTCTCTCTCTCTCTCTCTCTCTCTCTCTCGATGCTTATCGGTTCCGCAGCGGCTGAAACGACTCTGTGCGGGACCGGACGTCGACGCGACGGAAAGTCACTCGACTATCCTGAACTATTGGGCTCCTTTCTTGTATTCTGTCCCCCTCTAGTTCTCCGCCTCTTATTTTCGTGTATTTTTTTCGACCGCCCAAGAGAGATGGCGATTCAGGTGCACCTTCTCCCGTCGCAAACATATAAGGGGCTGCGATTATCTCGCTTTGATATCTTTGTCGGCTGAAATTTATCGCGCTATGTGTTTTTCTCTCTTTTTAACTAGTTAACGATATATTATATACGTACTCTGAGTTGACTCCGAAAAAGGACGTAAGCTTTTCTGTGCGAGTTATTTCGGGTAGGCCAATTATTGCTCAATCTCGAGTATACCTGCTTGCACAGTTTCCGTTATTTCAATTGGTATAATTATTTTGTAATAATTTCGAATAAATGTTATATCGGTTGCATAATTGGATGGACAGCTTAGACGCGAAGAAATAATCCAAAGGGTCGGTTTCTCTCCGCCTCCCCTTGCACAAGATCCTCCTCCGCGTGGGGCTGTCCTCGCGTCATCTTGACTCGATTCGTTAGACAATGCAAATATAACGGCGCACTCTCTATCTCCGTGGCTGTTTAGCGCGCGACGTGACGAGAAAGGCGCAGGGGTTGCGAGAGGATACATAGACGCGAGATTGTTCTCCCTCTCGTTCTGCACGAGGCGCGTGTTTGCCAAGGAAGAAGACGTCGCTCGCGTGCGAGACACGTCGCGGCCGAGAGCCAGCAGGAGCATGCGCTCCGCGCTTCCTGGAGTGGCCTCTCCTTGCTTGCGGCCGCGCAAACTCTTGAGCACGACTCGGCTGGGGCTCTCGTGTGGAGGGCCGGCACCCCAGCCTCTTTCGCGTGCACCAGAGCCGCGCTTTAAGCATATCAATTATTAGGTAGGCGCGCCGCTCGAGGACCACTCGCGCCTGTACCGCTAGCTCGCGCGCATAGCCGCGCCTCGTCGTCCTTCTCGTCGAGAGGTGAGAGCGAGAGGAGATTTCGCGCGACTCTCATACGAGAGAGCTAGGGAAGACGAATGGCTCGGCTCGTCGAGTGTGTATTGGCAAATAATGCTCTCGCAGCTCGCGCAACCGTTAATTCACCGGGGAGCTGCGTTTTTCTTCTCGCGCGAGCTTTCTAACGATGCATGTGCCCGCTCTCTACGTGGGATATATTCGCTCGGGATCTGTCGAGTGCGGACCGACTCTTTCCAAGCGGTATTAAACCTACCGCTCCGCGGGATCGTTATACATCTCTTCACTGCAACTTCAATCTCTTTAAAATTACATTTGCAAACTCATTCTTCACTATTTTCTATTTATTCGTAATTTGCAGGATTTTAATTTATTCGTGCATTACTTTGAAAATAATGTCGACTGTGTGAGCTTTCATTCGCTTCATTTATTTTTTAACTTTACTAGAGTTTATATTTAATTAATAGTTTCAACCTCTGGTATTGCCGGAATCCAGAGAAAAATGCAGAGTTTAATCAACTTACAAACAAATGCTCGCAACCAAACAGCGTTTGAATTTCAATCGTAGAAAAAAGAAGTTATACCCGTTCCGAAAGCTTCTAGTTTCATAATTGACTGCAGCGTCTACCTTTTTCTTACGTATCTTATTTCGGGACTGTTTGCTCTTCGTCTATATATTTTTCGAAATTGGCCGAACGTTTAATTTGATGAAACAATAGCCGGACGGGCGGGTGGGCAAGAAAAATAGAAACTCGCTCTGCGCACGCGCGCCAGAATTTAGTTCTCTCGGCCAAAGCCACGTACATCCACGGTGGGGTTACGTAAGTATATAGACAAAGGTTGTTATTGTTTGTACGGGACGAGAGGAGAGCGAGCGAGGGCGAGAGTGAGAAAGAGAGCTCGGAACAGATGTGTGTACTGCGCGAGCAGAGGCGAATATATCCGTATGTGCATGGCGCGACCGTGACTGAATGCAGCAAAAAATTTCGAATAGAGAAAGAGAAACTGACGGGCTACGAGAGCAGCGGGCGCGAATGCAAACTATATACGGCCAAGAGCTGACGGCCTGCGCGCGTCTCTAATGCTTCATTTCACTTGGTGCATACACTGGCGGCGGCCTGCCGGCACAGCGGCGCCGTGTGTTTGCCTTCCTGCTATTTTCACGCGGCCGTTATTCCCGAGTACAGACTATACGTGTCAAAACTCAAAAGCAAAGTTTTACGATCGACTTTTTTCGCGAAACAAAATCACAAACTCTGGGAAATGTTCAGGCGAAATTCGTTGTTAAAAAAATTATTATTACCTCAATATCTATACTTCTCACATTTATGTTGCTCATTTTCAGGTTTTAAATAAAATAAACTTATATATATATATTTATGATTTTCAAAGAAAAATATTAATTGGAATGAGCAAAAGGAACAGACTCACAAGTTAATTACTCTTGTAAAAAGAAGTCGAAAAAATAAAAAAGTCAGTATTTATTTAGATGATAATTCACAAAAAGAATAACGAGCACGTCTTACACAATTATAAACACCTGACTACTTTTTCATTCTCAGTTTTCCCTTATGTGCCCAGGAGCTCGGCATAAAACATCCTACGCCATCACTGCAACACCGTTACTTTTTGCTTTGTAACACGTCAAGAAAGAAAGATAGAAAAGCAAGCTTTCAACATCATTCTACACTTCTTCATCTAACTTATATATATACACAAGCGCTCGAAAAGCAGCTAGCCTACTGCTTTCCCCTCGAGTAACGAAGCTGGAGATGCGTTTCTAAATGATTATAAAGCGATGCTTGCGCGCGCAAACTGTTTATATGCGTAGTAGAGTCTGTTTTTTGCGTCAGGCGTCGGGTATATACGGATGGTTATCTGTCTTTATCTCTCTCAGTGAGGGGGTGCGCGCGGGCGCACGTGTGAGTAGCGGCCTGGCTAAATTTTTTGTCCGCCTCGACTTTCCTCTCACTTTTTTTTCCTTCGTCGGGGTGCGGACCACCCCTTTCGTACACTTTTGTTGTACCAAGGGGTGGAAGTACGCGTGCGCATCGGTAGAGATAATATAAACTGGATGTAAAAAAACGTGGCACTATAAACTATAACTGTCGAGGGTCAGAGGTACAACCGTTTTTTTTTGCCTTTTTTTTTTATTCGTATATATACAATCAAACTCGTGATATGCAGATTCGGCTAGGCTACCCTAGGCCTCGATTTTTTTCCCTCGCGTTTCATTGTCGCATGACGACTCGCCAGCCGGCGCCGTCGTAGTTTTTTGCTTCGCCTTCTTTTCGCGCTCGCTTTTTTTTGGCCTCTTTATTGTTCTAAGAAGCGAGAGCTTTTTGGCGCGGCATTAAATCAATCAAATGCTTACTCTCTTTCTCTTACTACTCTCCCACCCTTCTGCGCCTTTTTCTGATGTACACTGCCCGACCAGAGTGCTGCAACTATAGCTATATATATATACACACACGTGTAAATGCACGGCGAACTGTTCTCGCGCGTTCGCGCAGACCCGTTTATATTACCCCGGGATAAATTGCGACTTAATTCCGCGGCGAGGCGAATTAGAGCTCGCCCATTGGAAGAGAGGTCGCCGCCGCAGCTGAAAGGCTGCAAAAATAGCAAGCGCGCGGCCGGCAAAGTAAATGACATTAGAAGAGAGAGAGAGAGAGAGAGAGAGAGAGAGAGAGAGAGTGAGAGAGAAAGAAAAAGAAGGAGAGGGAGAGAGTGAAGCGAAAGGAAGGGGAGAGCGAAATGGAGAGAGGATACGCGGAGATTCCGTGCGCCACGCCCGCGCCGCAAGATTAATCAGCCGCGTGACCGCAACGGCAGTCTAACGCCGGCGACGCTGTGCAAATGTGTATTAGTGCGTTTGTGGGGATAAGCCACGAGTTAACAGGGTATTCGCTGCATTTCGCATACGGCTGATATGCGTTATGCGTTGCATGAAAAACTTACATGCTCCACTAATAGAATTTCTTTGCTATAGATAAATTCAATATGCTATGTGATAATTTTATCCGAGTATAGCTGTTTTTACGATATGCCTTATGTAAAGAGTTTAATACGAATATATCAAAATAATAAATATACGTTAAAAAGAGTGCTACATAATGATGTAAATTAAATGTAAGTATCAAAACAACTAAAAATGTTTCTCGTTAAACTGTATAATTTTAAAAATATCAATCCTCGAAATCGTTAATATAAAAGTTGAGTTAATAAAAAATAAAGATAGAATAATTAAAAAAAAAATGGAAAAAACTTTTCTTCGTCCTAGATATAGCCTTTTAATGTCGTCATTGGCGCATGTTATTTAATTTCGGGCACAAATCGTGCCATATTCATCTACAGTTGACTAAACCTACACAACGTGTGTAAGCTAATTTATCGACTATATATGCGTAAACGAGGCATAAAGCAATCTTTACATAGTTTTATTGCATGTCCAGCTTATATACTTGCTATTTTCCAATATTGATCGAACATAATTTTCTCTAGGCTCAACACGAAAATGCTTCTTCGCTACGTTTAATTCAATTAAATTTAGAGAAACTTTCTCGATCGTAACTACGTCTCATATCTAAATTGGTACTAATATCACTTTGATATATGGTACACGCAAATACTTCCAAAGTCTATTAATATCTTAAAACTCAGTTTTTTTTTCTTGTTATTTTGTATCCACTGCTTTTTCATCGTTATTGTGATGTCAAAATAAAACATTTTTAACAACTATAAATAACACTTGCCAAATATATATAGGACGACGCAAAATTATTAAATTTAATATTAATATTTTAATTTTTCTCTATAATCATCTAATCAACAGTCTCATTTAATATAAAAATACGTAAGAACTGAAGTAAAGTTTCCTTTTCTCAAAATTAGGAATACATTTACCAAGATTTTACAAATTCAAAAGTTTCACAACGTTTGTACTCGCAAGTAGCACAGGGTGGAATTGGGGAAGAAAATTGAAATTTCACGAAGGCACCGGAGCTCTGGTACTATTAAGCAACGAAACTCGGAATCAACTCAATTCACAAAATCCATTCATCGCGGTTGGAGCTTTCTCTTGCATCTCTCGTGTGCATGCGCACATGTAGACGCGCGCGGCAAGACGCTCGCGCAGTCACGCGAGTGCGCACCCCGCGGGCTCGCGGTAATCCATCATTTATATTAATTGCGGCCCGCGGTAAGCTCAGGCTCGCTCGCCTCCTCTTCGCTCTGCATAAATGATAAAGTTGTGCGCTCGAATCTCTGCGAAAGAGTGAGAGAGTTTGCCAGCAACATTGACCGAGCAACTTCCTATATTCATAAATTCTAATTAAGTTCGCACAATCGGTGGCCCGAGACATATCTCGCGGGATCCGTTGGGGCTGCTCTAGCGCGCGTCGACATCTTTCTCGGAATTCGGAGGGAGCCGGAGGTGAAGAAGAGAAAATGGACTTTTTACGATGAGCAGGGTCCATTGTACGGCAGTCAGCCAACGCTGACAGGGTATACCGAGCATGCAGTTGCAGCCCATTGTTCGTCCGGGAGATCCGGAAAATTTACCCTGATATTGTAAACATGGAGAGCGTAAGGTGTTTGTGGGCGCAACTTTCGAGTTCACTTTCAAGAGCATTGCCATTTCCGAAATTACTTTCAAGTAAAACGTTACAATATTACAATCTTACTTTCCTTTAATATTGGAAATAGTGGAACGGTTTTAAGAATCAGGTGAATGGTATATATACTAAAAGATATTGATATATAATATATAGATTGTTAATATTTACCTCTGTCCCACATTACTAAGTCTTTTCTAATCACGCTATATTTTGATAAACTAAAATCAATAACTATTTCAATACGAATTTCTTTTTAATATTTTATTGCATTTTTTTTTTAAGTAAAATGTTACACATATTTCTGATTTAATTTACACCTTTATCAATAAATTTACAGAAATAAAACGTAAATCAATTAAAATTTACCTTTTAAGACACTTTTTAATAGTTACTTTTAATTTATTTCTAGGTTATTGTTTTCGTGACTATTGATGCAAAGCCTATCGCGTATATCACTACAAGTGGATAGACTCATTGTGCATGGTTGAAAATGAGATTCATTTTTGAGAAAAATTTGATATATCGAAAACGGAAATAGTAACACACTTTCCTGAGCAATTAAGATTTAGCGGGCAAAAAGTAGACAAAATTTGTGTAGTACTAAGGTTTATAAAAAATATTTTGTGTTTTTATTCTATACACATGATTTGTGTAATCGTTTGTTCAACTACACAAAAGACACGATTTCCAACCATGGTGAGTGGTGGGTTTAGATGATCGATCAGCATTTAATAAGCGTTTAACGAGAAATTAGTCCAAAGAATATTTACTGGGACAGACCATTGATGAGTTGTTGATTCACTTTTCTCGGCCAGAAGGTCGAAGTATATACCTCGAGGTGACGTGCTCCAGGCGATGATGAAATTGGCGACCTAAGTATGCAGGCGATCGAAGCGAAGGCGTGCTGCCTTGTTACAATCTTTGGTAACACTTTAAATTCACAGCTCTTTAAAGTAATGTCTGCATTTAGGGGAGAATGAGCGTTTACGTGCTAATTATTACGGGTACTGAAGAAATTTCGCGAAAAGACGTAATTTTCTTGAGCCTTGCTATTACTTAATTGAGTACTTGCACGATATAATCTTACTACTTCACACGTCTTTCATACTATGCCAAAATAATGTAATATCAAATCATTGTATTATCGTACATTTATACTTTTCTCGATAAAAAATTTATTCCACTTGATACACAGTTTTAATAGATCTATAAAATAATAGCTTACATGATATTTGCACTAATTTCTAACTTTAGTTTAGTTTAAAACTTTTAAACCGATTTCATAAAGCTTTAATTTTATTTTATAACTCAGGTTACGAATGAGCTATTAAAAATAAGGGTTCGATAGTCGTTCGTTACAAAATCCAAATGAGAACACTGTTTGACATATCATTCTTGAAAAGACTATTTGTAATACTGTCGTTATATATGTATTCTCCTGGCACAAATCCACTAAATAAAAAGTAAACAGTAAGTTAATAAATGACTAGATTTTTTAATTTTCTGAGCAATTTCCCCCATTTAAATGTGTAGAAATGTAATTTCAAATTAATAGAATATTGATTTTGTTACTGTGTACGAAATTATGTAATTATAATAGTGTTTACCAAAATATAAACACCATAACAATCTTTGATTTGTTTACACATCATTTTTTATTATAAAGTATAAATATAAATTGCTATTTTCCCTCTCGTCATTCCGAATCATTTGTTTTAAATTGGTTCTTCGGCTGGCCGTTTTAATTATTTTCAAAATATCGAATAAATAGGTTATCCTGAATAGACTGAATTTAATCCGCCAATGTGTAAAAAATGGATTTAAAAGAGCCTTTTACTTATAAAACTTGTATTCATGTTTTTGTATATAAGTAGCTATTTTCAATTTCAGCTCAAACAGCTCAGAGATACAAAAAATTATAACGATTGTTCAAGATGGCTTCATATTTCCCTGTAGATAACTACACAGAGAGAAGAAAATCTTTATATTAAAGGAACGTCATTTACTATAAAGAAACAGACGTTTGGATACGGACAAACGAATATTCGTTTACAGTTAAATCATATTTCTTAATAGTTAAGAAACCATTTCTCTGAAATCGTAGAAGATTTGAATTTCTTAACTATTAAGGAACATTACTTAATTATAAAGAAATATTGTTTACGATAAAGAAATATCGTTAATTATTAAGAAATAAAACTTTTGTACAAATAACACTATAATTTTATAATTAGAAAAGCATACTTTTAACGTAACAATTTTCTTTTCTCTGTGTACGCGTTTAGTTTGATGGGATATTATTTTAACTTACAAACTTCAACTGACAAAAGAATAAAAACATAAAATTTATAAACAGAAAGTATTTTATCGAGTTATAAAGTAGTGGCTAGATGTACGGAGAAAAATTTTATAGTAAAAATCAATACATGTAATTGTAAATGAGGATCAAACTCATATACTCTTATAAAAATTTAATAAAATTATATAATAGCAATTTTTACTATAAATTGTAGTCATTTTCATGAGAATGAGTCTGTTCCTCGTTTACAATCAAATACATCCATGATTTTTGGAAACAACGCCATCTTCATGAAAAATGCGTATAGGTACTTTTAAATAAACTCAATACACTCACACAAGTTCTTCTTGACTTATTTATGGTAACAAATGTTCAGCAAAAGTGTACACGATAATAAATCGCGGATCCTTCCGTGTCAGAGACGTATGGAACACGCATTTATGGAAAGCTTTAGCTGAAACCTGACGCTATTTCTTTCCCGATGGCCTTTTATCGTTTTTTAGAAAATCCTCCCACATAAGAAAAAGGTAGCCAATAATAGGCAAATTTATACTAATGGGTTAAGAAAGAATTCAGAAGCTCCGCAATAGATATCTCAAATATTTGATGTTTCTCGATTTTCAAATGCACTTATAGTTGGAATTCAGTTGTTTATTTTCATAGCGAAACAAACTATATATTTTTTATCATTAAGAAATCGTACAAAATAAGAAATAGAAATGAATTCTTTCAACATTTTAATTTTAGCAAAACGCATCACGTTATAATACATTTAAGTATGAAACTTCTTTAAGCGCATAAATTTATGATAATCAAGTGTAATTTGTGTGAAA
>UXGD01002846.1:0-23353 GCA_900474315.1 Torymus auratus | reverse complement strand
TCCTCGCCTCCGTCAGATCGATCCTATTTTAAAACAAATAAATTTTGGGAGTGCGATATTTTACTCATATTCTACAACTACGATAGTTGATGACCCTATATCCCCTCAGGCCGGCTTACTTAGGTACGTGAGGCAACTGGGAGGGGGTGCACCGCCTAGCGGCAGTGTGCGAACTAGACTCTGGCTGGCGGCACATATACGGTTGGAAAAATCAAATTTCAAATTTGGCATTTATTTATGGGGTCAATGCAACAGTGAATGACCAGTAACCAGTACCTGTCTACTGATAGTGAGTTAAAAATCATAAAACGAATTTTTTTCATATTTTAAAATGTGTAAACTTTAAGATTTTCATCAGTTCTTATAGAATTTATGTTTAAAATAAAATATTATTCCTTTAATTGTAATTATGGGGTGTGGTCATTCACTGGTGTCTTAGCATATTCTATGTTTTTTAATTAATTTTACATTAATTTATACATTTTTGCCAAAATAATTAACATTTATTACAAAGTTCATGTATCGTAGAATCAATATTTGCCGCTTATTTTTATTTTATTCATGAATAAATATTAAAAATATTTATTTATAATTGGACAAATCCTTAACTGGTCATTCACTGGTGCATTGAACCTACTTGTGCCAAAATTTTATTGTTTTTATATTAAACCAAATGCATTTGTAACTTACAAGTTTCTTAAATTTAAGAATATTATTAATAGTAAGTAAATCATTTAAAAAGGTCTGAAACCCAAATAGTCAACTCGCTTCTTGTTTCACGTACCTTCTTCTTCTACGTGGACCTCACGTGCCCCAACTACTTAGGTTTAAGACTTTTTTATATAATCGACTTTTATCGCACGTCTGCGTAACTCTAATATGATCAAGAATTTTAAGACAAGAAAATAATACTTTTCATATTCACTGACAAGACCAAGACAAGAGAGGAATTTTCCAGAATTTACAGGAGCGTGACAATAATTACGCGAAATTAAGTTTTGGTAAGGCAAACTAATTTCAATTCGAAATGATGTCAATTATACGATTACTTCAATACCCTTTTTACTGCTTTTAGAAAATAAAATAATATACAAAATATATTACCGTGTGAATATTTCAAAATAACATATCTCCCGATACGATAAATATAACAGAGAATTAGCACGTCGACTATAATCAAAATTAGATTCCTCCCGTTGCACTTCTATAATTTTGCAAATTAAAAGTTCCATCTCTATTCATATTCTACACCTATATACCTCCCGCTAATTTGATTAAACTCGAGAATTCTCACAATTTGCAAATTAAATACACCTCGAAGAAACCATATTTTTAAACTACCCTCCGCCAGCACCACCGACAACTCACAAAACAACTAAAAAGAAAAAATATTAAACCAATTCCATCCTCACCGGCGATTGATATCCGTGCAATTGGCAGCCTTCCGGCGCTTCTGCCACTCCTCCTACGGCGGCGGAAGTATCGCCGGAACGGAGGTGTTTGCGAGTTTGAATTATAAGGGGAATTAATATCGTTAGCCCTCGTTTAAAGGAGGAGGGAGAATTTTATTTACGAGTTATGAAGGCGTGCGCGCCTCGCGTTTACGAGCGCCCGCCGCGTCGAGGGTGATTTCGAATCTTATATAAAGTGCCGGGACTTATATAGGCGTTAAAGTTTAAGGAATCGTTAGCCCGGCGCGCGCGCGCGGGCTCCGTACTTTTGCGAGAAAATTGATAGAAAGTGTTACGGGCTGATTGAAAAATGGGGCTATATTTTGGGAAAACGTGCCTCGGCTGGAGTTTTTATGCGCGATTTTTATTTGTATACTGACGTTTTTTACTTTCTTGTTTGTTACATACCATTAGCAAACTTTAAAAATAACGCGATAACCGCGAGCTAACTCAATAAAGACCGCTCGCAGCAGACAGTAGACGGCGCAGATTCCTTCGCCGTGCTTTCCTTTAATTACTTCCCTCCTCTCATCATTACAACGAATCAATCCAACTTCACCGCCGCCTCCTTCGCCAAAGTATGCGCAAAACTATCCACAAACTTCTCTCCCAGACCGCTCAATCATTCCCCCTCTTACCTATCTCTCGACATCATAATTGCTCTTTCACGCACAGATAACAAAAAAAAGCTCGCAACGCGCAATCCCAAATCCCCGAACGAGAGAAAGCGAGAGATTGTGAGATAATCCAGGCAGCGCGAGCGTCGACCCGAAACTACTGTACCTACTCGAAAACGAGCGAGAAAGAGAGAGAGAGATCCAACAAGTAGAAAAAGTCGCGTACATGCCGGACCCGCTACATCGTATAGCAAGACATGCTCCGCGACGATTCTCGAGTACAATAAAAGTCCAATTGGCCATGGCTCGCTGTCCATGCCTGCACCCATATATACACCTGCACTTTCCATATATACATACATACATACGTATGTTATACGTATACGTGTATGCATGTATAGCGGGGATAGAGAGTGGGTGGGATCGAGCCCGCGCGCCTGATCGAGCGCGTAATTAAATCGAGCCGCGAATGCGCCACCATAATGGCCCCTCTCCCCCTTTCCTACCTCCCCTCTACCTCTCTGGAAACTCGCGTACACGGCAAATTCGGACGTGAGCGGGCGAGCGTGTGCAGCTACACGCGTGTGCATCCGCACGGACTTAAATCCAAATACGCCCCCCCTCTATGTATGTGTGTATGTGGACCCGAGAGAGAGAGGGAACGAGGTCGATCGAACAGCCAAAGCGTATAGTACGCGTTATGTCGTCGCAGAGACGCGCGCGCCCGCGACACGCCAAGAGAGATAGCCGATAGAGGGTATAGGGTAGAGAGGGAGAGAGAGAGAGCTGGGCGCAGCAGCCGTGTTATCTCGCGCCTATTTGCACGATAGTCCCTGTTTCCGATTAATCAGGTTCCCGGAATTAACGCAGTCCTCCCTCCGGCTCCCCCGCCCCTACCATGTTCGCGTAATGCTCTCTCTCTCTCTCTCTCGCGGCCATGTATGTGCGTGTGTGGAGGAGAGAGAGAGAGAGGATCAGAGAGATAGCGAGGGGGAGGGGGCGCTTTATTGACGATTCGGCATTGGCGCGTTCCGGCGTGATCGCGCGAGCGAGAGCGTCGGCCGGTGCGGAACCGGGTCACGCGCTGCCTGGCTATGGCTGGGCCGCGAGGTCTGGCCGGGCCCTGGTATGCATGCGTGTGTCTGTATATCCGCAGGTGGGGTGTGGTGAGTAGGCTGCAAAATTTTAAGGAAGAGTGGGTGGTTGTATTGTGAGGTGTGAGGAAAGAGAGCGAAAGTGCGTGTGTCTGACAGAATCGCTATTTTTCTACTAGACTTATATGGTGAAAGGTTGGTAAACGCACGATGTGGTATCGGTAGGAGAAATGGGCGTTGCGGAGGAAAAGAGGGTTGAGAAAAATAAATAATTAGTATAACATGAATGTAAATAATTAAATAAATATATGTAGAAAAAAAGAATATTCCTAAAATATTACGCTTGCTAGCCCTAAAAATCTTACAAACCTCCTCTTTACGTCCTACATCCTAAACCTCTCCGTGACTACTGCTCCACAAAACTTGGCGGCCACTCATCCAACTCCCGCGACCCATTATCTCGCGTCCGCGCGGACTCAAGTGTCCGCGTAATACTGTACCCCCTCTCTGTTCCATCTTAAAGAAAAAGAACTCCCTCCTCCAACATTTATCATCCTCGAGGCGGCACGCGCGTAACGACGTTGCTCGTTTAAAGCGCGCGCTCGCGCGAGAGACACATTCATTAGGAAGTGGCTCTGCCCGCCGCCCGGAGAAATGTAGAGCGTGATAAAGCGCCCTCGTGACTTCCAACAGTCGCGCCGAGTTGATCAGAAGCTCGTTACATTCTCTCCGCCCGTGGTATATAGCACATACGTGTATGATGGCAGCAGATGGGAGTTGAGATATGGCTTTATTAAATTGCGAGATGCTTATCGCGCGCCGGCGCGGTAGTGTAGTGTCTTGACACTTGAAAATTGTACGGAGCGAGAGAGAAGTGTTACTACGGTTGACGTACTGTTATTGCGTTTGAGGATGGAGGTGGGGTGCGCGTGTCCGTGGGAGAGAGTTTGATGAAATTATACGCGAGAGCTGACACGGTGGTGGGGTTAATGAGGAAGAGGTGTGTGATTATAATGGAAAGAATAATGTTGAGGTCTGTAGAGAATAGTAGATCATGAATTTTTTTTTTCTTTTTTTTGGATACGATAAGCCATCTACAATTTATCTATAATTTTAAGGGTGAGCTGTACAAAAATATATAGCCTTGAAAGACTAGACATACTTTATAATGACTCATCAGCGTCCATCAATGGAATGGAATAAAAGATCAAATTTCAAAAATAATTATCAACCCTTTCAACATTCCAACGTCGAGAGAAGAAAAGGGGAATCAAAAATCTATCAGGCGGAACAAAACCCACTCGTTTACCCGCCGCTATACCGTTGGCAGACTGACCGAACAAAAAGCCCACTCGCCACTAGCGCGCGGCCGCTTTTAATTATATTCGCGCAGTAATTAACGACGAACGGCTGTATAATGAACAATATCTGCGGCGTTAGCAACGCTCCATTCCCTCCCTTGGCATTCCAGCCTCGCCCAATCGGCGCGAGCAATTAACAAGTCGCGATTATACCGCGCCACGCCGGGAAATTAGAAGGCAGGCGATAAAAAAAAGCAGAACAAAGTGTAACGCAAAATCGTCGTTTATCGCCTGTGGACTACGAGTTTTAATTCCAGGGCGTGGCTATGTGTGTGTGTTTCGATTATAACGAGCGGCGCGGGTATAGGTACGAAGAAACGAATCGATTGAATATTTGGTTAAATTAACTGAAATTGCGTTCTAATTACGCCGCGCGGCGGGGAGAGGTTATTGTGGCTTCGCTGGGCACTGCCGCGTAATGATTGGACCGTGCGAAATGGAGGGGATATATTATTACCAGGAGCAATGGGAGGATTATTTTAATTATGTAAAATAATAGTCGAGCCTGCGCGTGTATATTCCAAATATTATATACGTTCTAGCGAAGCCCGCGGAGGAATTTCAGCCTTTTAGCAGTAGGTTATGTGTAAGGGAAATTTCGGATTTTCGTTTAATTACCGAGGAATTTATCGCGCAGGAGTCGACTTTTTTTTTCTTCTTGTCTCTCCCTCTTCGCGTGGCCGTAAATATTCAGCGAGGGTTGGTACACGCGCGTGGGTCAGTGTGTGTAAGATAGAGGCTCTAAAGTGATAAACGCCCGCAGATAAAATTCCAAGAGTGATTTTATTGTCGGCGTTTCGTGTTTTAGAGAGATTGCAGAAACACGATTGCTCGAGCGTGTACAGCCGGCTGCGCGAAATGTTCCCTTCGCTTCGAGAAAAGTATGTACTCCTTGATTTTATACACATGCAGCTGCCTGACAGTAGTAGGCTTGAGGGCTTTGTTGACGTATATAGTTTCGCTTTGTTTTCTGTCCTTTCTTTCTTTTTAGAAGTTACAAAAAATCGGGTTTCTTTCTCTTGATTAAGTTCGTTTCGAGCGTATACTTTAAACACGAAGAGCTTGATCCAAAAAGTTACTGCTAATAAAAAGCTTTTACGAAATTCATCTTCTAATACTAAAATATTTGATTGAATATTTTTTTTTATTCTAAATACAATATGACATTCCTAAACCTCACATCATTCTACAACTCACACCCCACACTGTAAAAACTTCCAAACCAAACCCTCATCCATCCATATCAATAATCCCATTCATAAACCCCCTTTCCTCCGCAATTACTCCACCATTTTCCCGACACTCCTTGCGCGACCTCTGCCGCGAATTATACAGATACTATCACCTAACCCGCGTATAGAAGCAGCGCGACTTATTAACTCTCCCGCACGAGGATCCTCATAACGAGGCCGCGCGCGGACCGCACTGTGTTATATCGCGTCGGCGCGATCTTATACGGAGCAAAGCGCTAGAGAGAGAATCGAGTGCATAAAACAAAGGCCCGCCGCCGAGGAGGAGGAAGCCGTAAAGACGCGGCGGCGGCGGCGTTGAGACGCGAAAAAGAGATCGAGAGCATTGTGACGCGAGTACAATGGGACTACTACTACTACTATACGCTGGAGAGCGAGCGAGAGGCGGGGATAAAGTGGTGCGGCTCGGGGTATGATGGGTGGAATATAATGTGGGTTATGGAGGTGATGGAGCTGGAAATGGGTGGATCGAGTGGTACACACATAGGATGTAGTGTGAAAAATCTGACGAGAGGTAATTTTCTTTTATAATTGTATGATGGGCCGCTTGAATTTATGCACTACTGAAATATAATATACGTATGAAGATATAAATTGTCATTTCAGGCGTACACAATTACGCGCTCTCGTATATACATTCATTTCTTAGCTGCCTTTCATCGCTCCCTTCCATCGCCCTTTATACTTTTACGACGAAACGAGAATCGGAACTTCCCTTAAAGAAGCAAGAAGAAAAAAAGAAAAATCTCGTAAAGAAGGAAAAAAAGAAGCATCAGCCCTCGCTACTTTACACAAAACGCTCTCCTCGCTCCTACAACTACCGAGACAATTTTTTTATCGCCCCTCGCCCGGCCGCGACTCGGAGAATCTGATAACGCTTACGACGCTGCACCTCCTCCTCTGGTTCTTCAAAGCGTCGCCGCCGAGCGCGTGGCCCGAGAGTGCGTTGATAAAAGGGCAGTTAACTCGAGTCAAGGTGTCGCGGCAGCGTTTTCCTCTCTCTCTCTCTCGTTCGCTCGAGCGATCGATATTCCATTGTGAGCCACTGCGCTTGTAAAACGATACACAGGGTGACGCGCCGCTCGATGGCACCGGTATTATGTTAATTCAGCGCGTTTAAAGTGCAGAAGATAGGAGGGGATATATACGGGACGAAGTTCGGATGGGAAAAAGGTAGTTTTAATTTTCGGTTACTATAATGGTGGAGAAATGTTACATATGTCGCGCGAACTGACGCTTTACAATATGCACGCGTCGACGCGAACTATACGTGACAATTGCGAGCTGGAAATTCTAAACCGACAGGTGCGCGCGAGCGTTATTATTCAACATACTGCTTGCGCGCGCGCGTCATTATATTCGCGCAGTGCACGAATTTTCTCCGATAATGTGTACACATTAACCTTCCCAATTCGCGACATTATTGTCCTGGCACGTATGAGCAATCGATATAATACATACATTATATATACACAGAGTATAATATTACGCATATATGTATACATACGCGTTGTTTCTCAAAACAACACGCAGCCCGCGTTATTATAACAACCCCCTTACCCTACCTCCCGCACTTCCGAAAGCTCAAACATTATTACACTCGCCCCCGGAAAATTTTTACCCTCCGGGAGGGGACCATTAAAAGCCTCCGCCCATAAAAAAAGAAAGATCGAATTGTCAGATTTCCAGTCCTTATATATATCGTCCGGAGCCTCAGCTTTATTAGTCCTTCCTCTCCCTCTCATTTTTCCTCCTTCCTTGTACACCTCCCCACCCTCGCGCTAACAAGCCATCAGCAGGTTCTTCCTCCTCTGCCTCTTCTTCCTCCTCTATATACTTGGGAAAGGAGAGAGAAGAAGGGTGGCACACGGGAAAGAAAGGCGGCTGGCCGAAGGGATAACAATGTGGAGTGGCAGCGGCATCGGGAGCTATACATCGGCCCGTGACCGAAATAACTTTTCGCGCGATTTCTTCTCGGAGCTGCTCTCGAGATTTTTCCCAGCTACTATGAAGGCGCCACGAGAGGAACGCCTCGCTGCTAAATTTAGCTCTTTAGGGTAACGACTTTATTTGTTCCCTATATATAACCAGCGTACCCTCTTATCAAACTTTTCTCTCTTTCGGAGCAGTCTCTCCTCCTCTCCTACTTTTTTTTAAGCGTGTATATAATAGGTATATATAAGAGAAGCGCGCGTGTCCTAAATCGAGGTACGCCGGCCATGCGCGCGCAGCTTCCTCTGCAAATACAATAACGAAATTTTCATATTTCCTCTCTAAATACGCGCGCGAGCGTCAACAGCGCAACGTAAACACACGGCCACCCCTCGGGGAAGAGGGAAGCTTCCTGCGCGCTAGGAAAAACAGATGTGGGGAGGAAAAGTGAGGTAAAGCTCAGGTGGAACGAGAGAGAGAGAGTGGGAAAATTCACGGAAGAGACGAAGGCGAAGCAATCTTTCGGGATGCAAAAACATTAGGTGTGTGGATGTGTGGGTAGGTGGGTGTGGAAGTTTCTTGGAAGAAGGTACACATATATGTGAGGCTGATAGCGATATGCGCTTTTATGAGGCGCGTGCGCGCTTGCGTTTTGGTTTAAATAAACTGCGCGCGCGTGCATTTTTATGTCATGGTTTTGCGAGGGAGAGAATTTTTCGGAGAAATAAATATGCGGAGCAGTGTGTGTAAATTTATACTTTGTGCGGGTATTTTGTATATGCAGTTTCAGAGTCAATTTTGGGGTTGAAAATTATTGTCGCATTTTAGGAAGTTTTACGGGAATTCGCTATTTGAAAGAACAAAATAATTAGCTGCGGTTAAGTAATGGAATGAATAACGCATCGCCTTACCAGGAAATTACACATGTATCGTAATGTATTATAATAGAATAATTCGATGTGAACTCTATTTACAGTATTTACACATCCTGATCTTGTCAAGACACAGGAAAAAGAAAGCACCATCCATCACACCATACTTCACTTCCATTTTACAAAATCATAGGCCGCACCGCACCTTCCACAGTTTTATAATATATATATTATTATCAAGTATATAAAGTAAATGAGGAAATTTTGTTTAAGGCGGCGACACTTTCCGGGCTCGTTTTTTCTTCGTTTTTATGTCACAAAATACATGAGAGAAGTCGTGAACAATTAAAATCACCTTTGTCTAACTTTTTTTCTTAAAAGTAAAATTTTTGAAGAGAATGGCAAAAAAAATCCTTTTCTTCAAACCTTAGCTATTTAGGCATAAAAATGCATTCAAAGTCAGAGCATTTTTATACCTCTTCTATAGCGACGTTCAACTATAAACGCTTATAACTTTTGAAGAAACCAACATTTTTTAATTTTCAAATAGTAAATAATGAAAGCTCTTTCTTTCTAGTTTCAATTTCTTTTTTGAAACTTTGAGTTGAACATTTCTGGGATAAATAGCTGATATTTAAAAAAGGGCTTTTTTGCCATTTTCTTTGAAAATTTGAATTTAAAAAAAAATGTACACTATCTTTCCCGTATACTTAGTCACATAAGAAAGGAAAAAAACGCGTCCGCAACGTATACCTTGAAAAAAAATTTTTTGACCAGTTTTAATGACGCCGAAATAAAAATTTTTTCTGAATTTCCTCATAAACGCGTTCGCGCATACGTCAATATAATATTATATTACCGCGACTCAAATAAAGTTCATGAGCGCTCGATCAGCACATTTTACCTTTAATCCGGCCCACACGCGCGCGGCCCCGTTACTCATCCATCGCCCCCGCCCTATGCTCGCGCGTTTAATTGCGCACGTGGCACGTGCCACAGCAGCTGGGCTCACACGCGCGCGCGCCATATTGGAAAATTCCAGCACCGCTGACCGCGCGCATATCCGCGCGCGCCTCTATAAAATTCCGGGCTGACCCATTTATTTTTATTAATCGCGGAGGTATTCGCGCCGAACTTTATTACGTCGAAAATATTTTCCTCCCGTCTCGCGGTGTGCGCGATGAAAAGGGGGGGATTCTTCTGCCATCGGAAATCGATCGGGAGAATTATATCGGATTGTGTAGACGCGCGCGGCAGCCGGCTTTTATTAAGTGGAAGAGAAAAAGAGAGAGAGAGGCGCGTGGAAGGTTATGCGGAAAAATCGAAACGAAGGTGTACGTGTTTATGCCAGCAGAGTGTTGGGTGCTAATGGCCCCGAGGCGAGGGCGGAAAGTCATCCCCTTCCACCATAAAGTTCGATTAGCGCCGGCGAATGGATTACTTTTTCTCGTTTCTTACCTCCGTCTTATTCGCGATTCTTGCGCGCTTGCCTTAATTCGGTCGATTTCTTCTTCTATTTTTTTTTTCTTTCCATTTGCTCAACGAATTTAAAGCTCCCCAGCTGTAGGCTTATTTAACGAATAATGCGCGCGACGAGAGCGCATAGCTCCGAGGTGCTGCGACTGTTACCTTTTTTTGTCGGGATCGTTTTTCCTTGTTTGAGGGTAAGGAGAGGCGAGGAGAGGGAAAGTCGAGAGATCGCGATGCGTCTTCGTTTGGTCGATGCTCCCGAGTCGTTGATTTAAGGGGAGGATATCGCTCCTCGGCTCTCGCTGCCTGAGTGGTAAGAATGGCGTCGTTAATTCTGTTTTGCATATACAGTGATAATTCTCGGCGAGTTTAAAGAAGTCGAGGTTAAGAAATTGTGAGTTATATGATTTTCATTAGTAATAGGAATATAAGATACTTTGTTTCAATGGAGACAGTCGGGTTTTAAAACACTAGAAAAATTTAAACGAGCTTCGCGTGAATTGTTTTGTTTACCGCTATTTTTCACTATGATTTAGTTTTAATTAATTTAAATGATAAAATAATTAGATACATTTTTAAAGCAACAAAATCAACTGTTTTTCTATTCAATTTTAATTATTTAGTAGTTTTAAACACTTGAGTTTTAAAATTAAAATCTAGTGGATCCTCGCACTTATTTTGTACAGACCAATCAAATAAATCTTTGATTTTTCGCAAAAAAGATCATACTTTATATTCACATTATATATTTAAAGAATAATTAAACAACAATCGAAACACGTGTATGCTCTTCGCAACGTACATATTATTTTAATTTAAAACGCTGTTAATTTTAAATTTACTTTGCCTTAATTAATAAATTAATGCATTCTCGAAAAGATTAAAATTGGTTCTCATTAATTATAAAATATAAACATGTTATTATGTCACATAATAATCATATAATTTTTATAAAAAACAAATAAACACAAAAAGTAAAAAAAAACATGCAGTTAATTTCGTTAATTACTCTATGAAGGCTAACTATAACACGATTGCGAAAAACTTCCCACTCCCTCCTCCATCTCTTGCAGCGTATATATACCACGCGGGTCGGCACAACGCGGCGAGCTCTAAAGTTACTTTTCACGGGATTATTTTACTGAGTTTACGGGAATAATGCAAAAAGCCTGTTTATAAGAGGACAAAAATGCTTTAGCCGGAGGGCCCGCGTGCTCGGCCGCGACTGCTATATAGCCTTATAGTCCCTAACAACTCCATCCATTACGAAGTTCGCGCAACGCGAGTCTAACTTTCGACGAAACTTTCGGCAAACTTCTATTCTGTATTTCTATTCTATTCAATCTCTCGAAGTAAACCTTTATTAAGTGCCGAGGATTAAGCTATTATAAAGCAAGCAAGCGAGCCTGCGTTCGCTTATACGCGAAAACTTTATCTTTTATGCATGAGCGAAGATTAACCGGTATATAATTATGCATATTTCTCGCAGAGAGGATATATGCGCCGAAAAAAATTGAATTTTTCGCGGAGCTTTTTGATGTGTATATAACACGGTGCGGGAGCTACAAACAAGTCTTTTTCGCGGGATGATTATGAGTGATTTTGCGATGGTAAATTATTTAGCCGAGCGCTGCACGGGAGTTACGCAGAGACGCGTCGCTTTTAATTACTCAGAATGGCGTTTTCACTGTATCGTCGTCGTAAATTCACATAGTCTGTTATCGCTTTGTTCTTTTTTTCGCAGGGGCTTTTTGATGTATGAATAAAGAAAGTACGCGCATTAACGTTTGTTCTCTTATGGGCAAAATTATTATAGATATAATAATGGAAAAGCTAAATTAAAAAGTAATTCTCTTCACGAGTTTTTCTTACGTCAACAGACTAAAATTTGAGCTGCTAGTCTATATATACACCCACATAGCACAGCAGTTTTAATAACCATCTCAAAAATACAGAAGATAAACACAGCGCTTAGGTCAACGAAACTTTGGAACGTCCAATTTTTCCGTGTTAACCGCTGTGTGTTTCCCTAATGCAAACTCTTCAAAGTCGTTAAACACGAGTTTCCTCCGACCAATAAGACCGTGCCCAACCAGCCTTCTTGCTTATATCCAACACTAAACACTAGCAGAATTATACGCTTACGAGTCGCCGCCATTCGCAGAATCAATTTCCAGCCAAACAAAACTCGTTCTCTCAGGAGTTTACGACTGACCGAGTCCCTCTCTCTCTCTAAAAGTCTCCGAAACTCCTCGGGCTAAACACTTACCGGAACAATTTACCTCTCCCCTTTCCAGCTCCTCTCTCACTCCCTTGCAAACGCGGCGACGTGCCGTCGACTTTGCATCCGGTATTGGCGGCAAAGCGACACCGCCTCTATTCCCTAATGCCGGGGGTATTACCGATGTAAATTGTTTGTAAACTAACTAAACTACGCCGCGCCGCCTTCGCTAGCGAATACGTTCGCTTCTCTACGCTCTCGTCGAGTACTACAGCAACGTATACACGCCGGCGTTCCGCCTTTGAATCCGAAAAGCAAGAGAGAGAGGGAGTATGTGTGTGAGCCCGTTGGCGCATTAATCGAGGAGATTAACTCCGCTGAGTGGAGGGATTACGCGAGAGGACGTAGCTCGCTTGCGCGCGGCGTATTACGAAAGAAACTTGTTCTCGAAGAGGAGAGAGAGAGAGGTGTTAGAGCCCTTATTGGGTGCGAGAACTTCGCTTATGCTTTACACTACGCCGCTGGCTGGTATAGCACATCCCAGAGGTTGTGCAATTTTCGGAGCGAAGGTGTGTTAGAGCCGAGGAGGTTATTAAGCACGTGTGGCTCGTGAAGACAGGGAGAGTGAAGAAATGCTAATGCTGGTTAAGAAGGGATTAGGAGTTCTTTTCAGAGAGATTTTATGACGCTGACGTAGCATGGCAGCGGTCTTTTATTAAACGGATTAACATTTTTTAGGTATTGAGGCGTGATGAGGGAAGGAGAACAACGGGGGAGATGGCGAAATGAGAAAAAGTTTTTTGTAGACGAGGAGAGGGGCTTTGTCTTTCCCTGCAATTTTCTCGTGCGAGTGTGTATGAAAGTTTGGTCATTGTGAGCGGGAATTATTTTTATATATATGTATATTACGTTTTAAAGAGGGAGCCAGTAGTGCAAGGCTCGATTTGTTTTTCTCATAGTTTTTTGCATGAATAATGTTGTCCAATGTATATATTATAAGGGATTTAGAATTTTAGGCATTAACTTTCTAAGAACACTAAGAATATCTTGTTCTCGGTCTTATTATTTACAAAAATTAATAAATAAATAAAATTTATTATACCTGAAGTAGTGTAAATACGTTAACTTGTATAATTATATAAGATTGCATTGACATGTATGTATAGATGAAGGAGGATCACAACGAATACCTACGATAAATATCAATAGGAAACCTATAAAACTGTGAAAAACATATAGAATCCATTCAAATTTGAGCATTTACATACGAATTAACTAAAATGCACTAAAATGGAAATATTTGAAAAGTTATTTTTTTCAATTTTTACTATACTGAATGTGGCATGAAATATTGATTTTTCTACTTATTTCAGCAAACTTCACCTTTATATTTTTCAACTTTCCAGTCACATCCCGAGATCCATTTATTTTATAAATTTCATATTTTTTCAAGCTCTGAACAAGTGTATTGGTTTTGTACGTTTTTCTGCATTTCTCTATTTGTTACGTACTCGTTGGGGTCCTCCTTTACGTTGACTTCACTAAAATTTTGAAAAATAATCTAAAACTCAGAAACAAAACACATACGTATAAATTTGAAAATAAAAAAATACTAATACACGAACCTATAGATATACCTTCTCAAGACACAAAAAATCTAAAATAAAAAATTTTACCCTCCGAAATCGTTACACACAAAAAAACTCCACTCCGGAACGCTTCCACCGAAGACAATCACGGCGCCATTCGACCAAAGAGGCTTATACCAAGAATTATAACAGTGCTCAGAACGGATTCCCCCCCGAAATCAGTTTTTACGCGGCGCTTTACTGCGAGAGAGACGAAATCCGGCCTTTAGCAGCCCCTCCTGTGAGTGTTAACGAGCATCCTTTCCATCTCCGCGCGTGCGAAAACAGAGCGATGAAAGGGAGAGAGGAAATTAGATGTTCGAGGGTGGGAAGGGGAAAATTTGACGGTCTCGGTCCGATGGGACAGGGAGATTCGGGATAGAAAGGATATACGAAGCAATAGTAATTGTCGAATGATAAACATGTGTATAGCGTGATTCGCAAAGTCAATGAACCGAAATCAGGACGCGCGGTACGAATCGAATTTAAAAATGATCCGGCCGTGCATTTTTTCGTTCCATCCTCTCTTGCTCTCGTTATCCCGGAACAATGACGTTGGAGAGCGAAATTTCAATTACAAATATGTATTGTTTTAATTAGCGCCCTTTGATTTGCGCGAAATTTCGCTCAGTGCAGACGCGCGTGGGATGCTGCAGCGGCGAAAACAATCGTAAATGTTTGTCAACAAAGCAAACTCGCTGTTGCTGTTGCAGTTAAATTTTCTCCTGGCAAAGCGAGGTACCGCAAATATTTGCCTGGGCATTAATAAACAATTATTTTTGGCGGTGATTATTCAACAAAACGGGTGGTGAGGAGGCGTGTTATGTTTCTAAAAATTTTATGTAACGGAAATAATGAAGTTCTATTGAGGGTTTGCGTATTCGTGAATTATTTTAAGGAATTTAATTTGTTTATTTGGAACGACATATATTTACCTGCACTAAGTAAATTGAAGCGCAAAATGGGCGTACTTAGTCGTATTTATTTTTTGAAGTTAACTCTTTAGTAAATCCAAAGGGACGGAAAATTCTCGCGAATGTCTAAGCACTCGTGAAGGACAGTTTCAACACGCTTTCCCTTTTACACAATCTTTTTTATCAGAAGCAGATTTTGGAATTCTGCACTGTTTGAAGGTTTCCGCTACTTTATATTTTATTTTTTCTGTTAAATCCAAAGTAAAATACCTAAAAACTAATTAGTAATATACAAAAATCTATACAATCTACCACAACATTCCCGTACCGACATAATTTACTATCGGTACAATTAATAATTTCCATTCTCGACACCCAACCATCACCGCTCGAGATATCTCTCTCGCCCCCACATAAATCTCCGCTCTCTTCCCTTATCCACTTTTAATCACTCCCTCCTCCAACCCTAAACGCACGACTACTCGCAGCACCACCGAACATTTATTTGGCACCGGATAAATCAGCCGTCAGGCTCCAATTCTCCGCCTCGCAGTCGTCAAAAGCCCTCCTCGAGTGAGCCGATTTCAGCACGACCTACTCCTCTCCTCGTCTCTCGATTTCTTTATTATCAATTCGTCAACGTCATCGACGCTCGCCTCTAAACGGCGAATTCACGGGGCACAAAAATTTTTTATTAGCTGTCAGTGCCGCGCACCACCAGTATACAATTATATACGCGCGCCGATAAAATCGAAATCGATTTCAATACGCACGCATGTGAGATGTGTGTAGGTATAGCGTTCCTGGTGAGCACCGACTGTTTGAGTATAAAATACGAAATAAGCTGTCTATACGCCCCCGCGCACGTTAGTGCCAATATAATAAATATATATATAAAAAAGTTTATTCGTCGCGGCTTTAGTATCGCGACCGCGGCATTGTTGTGCCGAAATTAAAAATTTGACGTCTATATGGATCGACGAGCAAGTGGGTCACACATTGCGCCTGGATATTATTGCACGCGCGCGCGCGTGTTTGAAAAATGATTCCGAATTTATTGCTCTTTCGCGTATACCCGTGCGCGCGACATTCGAATAATTGACCTACTTATAGCCCCCGCGTTTATTTCGCTAAATTTGTCCCTCTCACACAATAACAGAGACATACACATACACTCTGGTCCTAGCAAAGAGATATATATATTCCTTACGAGCGGCGGGCTCGTAAAAATCATCGTTAAAAATAATACGAGGCAGCACTCAGTATACTATACCTACGGCATATTATGCACCGCGGCCGGTCCCGCCGCAATTTGACTTGCATGAACAACACATCCCAATCCGCACTGGCACTAAATCAACCTCGTAAAAACGTTCCGCCTTATACGAATCACTCATCTCTCTCTCTCGCTTGCCGCTCTACGTTGCCTGCGGGAATGCAGCGAATCGAAAATAAAAAGCTCCCATAAATTCCGCGGCGTACGTCCGGCATGCTCGGGAATACGTCTTCATCCTCGCTCACTCCTCCGAATATAAAGTTCCTCCCTCTCTCTCTCTCTCTACCGACACACTGATCTTCAAACTTCGACGCGCGGCTCAATTTTCGAGTCGAAGATATCCTCCTTATATAATATTATACCTATATATATCTACAGGAACCTCGAGGAGGAGAAACGGATGACAAAGCGCACATCGCGCGACGACGCTTGGAATTGAACGCCGCGGTGGTATAGGGTTGAGGATTAAGCCGCGTCGGAATGCTCGCCTTTATCTCATCATGCCGCGCGTGCGAGGACGACTGCAGCGCGTGCAGTCATTTTCTCCGCTTTTGCGATTCGATTTCCGACGATATTGCGACGCCCTGGCGCGCCTAGAATTTTCCATTCGCGCGAGCCGCGGATAATATATAGTTCTTCAAACGTATATATACCAGGAGACGCTCTCTCTCTCTCTCTTTCTCAATTTACCATCCCGCGCGTTTTACTAATATCGGTTATTGGTTGCCGCCTCCTGTATACACATACGCAACGCGCGCTTTGTATTTCATCCGGTGTATATAACGCGGGAGCGACGATCATATATATTATAATTGCGCGACGCCTCAGCTGTTTATAGCCGATCGATTGTTTGCTTCCGGGGTATATATATACGCACATGCAGCTTGTACACCTCATCTGCGTGCATACATACAACTGGCACTAATTGCGGAGACCGACAGCGGTGATGGGGGAGGAAAAAAAAATTAATTATAGAAAATCGATGGCCCGCGGACAGTCACACGCATGCATGTGGGTCAGCCGCGCGCGCGGTGACAAGCGCGGAACTACGCGGGCAGAATAATTATTACGATTTCAAAGGACTCTCACTCTGTGTGCGCCTCTGTATATATACGATGTACTCGGGCGGGGCGGTATAATTGTATATGCGCGTGGTGGGGGGTTCGAAATTGACTATCGTATATATTCGTTGATTAATTAAATTAATTCGGCAATGGCAGTGTAGTGTAGGGAGCAATTTCTGAGAGAGAGGGAATGCATATATAAGCCGGTGATGCGATCGGTCGGTGCGGTCGCCTGCGCGTGACAGAGCGGCAGTGACGTTGCTGTCGCTCGCTCTGCAGTATATCGGCGATTAAGAGAAGGTTTCATGTTTAGTTGGTATGTTTGGCAATTGAGATTTAGCTATTTTATATATATAGTTGAGGATTAAACTTGGCGGTTACAAGACTTATAAAGCCGCGAGTTATATCGCGCTCGCAGTAGAAATATCGAGATATAGTCAGACTATAACGATTCATTGTTATTATACACGTAAATAATATCTATTGGCAATTACACGTGAGTACTTATATGGGTAATATATTGCAATGAAATATGAGCAATATATAATGCCATACAGGCGATATTTTCTCCTTGTCGGTGTATTATGGCAATATAATAGCCATGCCAATTTCTTCAACAACATTAATGATAATTTAACAATAAAATATAACCGATCGGTAAAACACATGATACAACCACCTCGCACATAAAACTTCCTTCCATCGCAATATAATCAATCCAAAACCCATATAACCAGGTCGCGATCGACAACATGGTTATACGAGCCCACCTAACGTCACACAAGCACCCATCGCGTGTCCTCTACTACTACCACCACCCACTCGTCTCGAAACTCCGCCCACATCCACTCCTCCGCATTAGGCAGGGGGCAAACCTAGCTACCTACATCCTGCAGGGTCCTCGCGTCCACTTCCTTCGTCCTCCCTCTCGCTCTAATTGCACGAGCAACAATAATACGTCAAGCTCTATTACGGTGGACCGCGTGGCATTGTGATGGGCGCGCGCTCTTGTCTCTACTACTACCGGCGCACTCGGACTTGGAGCCTCGCGCGCGTTATCTCCTGCGCGACCGGCCATACATCACACGCGCCTGTGACGACGGCGACTACGGCGACGCGCTCGCCCGCGGGCTCTGATTAATTACAGACGACGCGAGAAAGCCCCTCTGGCATTATCATCAAGCTCGGCCGCGCCTCCCTCCCACTCCCTCTCTCTCTCTAATGTTGAATTAGTGGCGCCGAGCGAGTAGTATTCGCAGCGTGCGCGAACTCTCGCGTATATAAGCATTGTTCGCGGGAGTTGCGGTGTTCTATCTTGTGTATAGTGGCGCTGCTGCAGCGCGGTTATATCGTATCGACATCGCACGCGGTTTTTGTCGCTGCGGAGTGGTTGTCTTCGATATGGATTTTATTAGCGAAGTAGCACACGGTGCGGAGAGAGAACTCTCTGTGTGTTTCTCGCCGCATTGTCTCGCTCTTGAGCGCTCGAGCGAGAGAGAGAGAGAAGCAACTTGGTATCGTGAGGATTGCGGTGCGCCCCGAGAGGGTGTGGGGTGTCGGGGGAAAGGAGAAGTTTGCCACCTCCCTCCGATGCCGCGACGATATTCGCACGCCTGGCGAGAGAGAGAGTAGAGTTAGAGGTGGTTTGCGAAAGTGTCGGTTTGTGGCGAGAAAGGGGGGGTAGGGAGAGGCGAGGGAGTTGCGGGTGACTTTTGGAAGGCGGTCGAGAAGTTGGATGTGGCGGGGGTGGAGTTTTTGGAAGTGGTCAGCTGGAAATTCGAGAGAGTTGTAGGTGATTGAGATAAGAGGGTTCGGAATTTTTTAGAGTTTAGTGGATGTGGGGTTGAGGCTATGTAATATGGTGCTGCAACAAGTTGATGAATATAGCCGGGCTTGAGGTGGGCTGACTAGTTCAGTAGTTGAACACATACCCATAGTAGATGAACGATATTAAATAAAGTCAGTTTTTATCAATTATTACATAAAGTTAAAAAATAATATTAGATTTTTAATCAATTTTACCCCGTTGAAAATAAACACTAATAAAAATATAAAACTGCGTCAAGAATTTCTTCAAGCAAAAGAAAAGAGTCTGATAGTGCTTTGTCAATTGACCAAATTTTTTTCAAGTTATTAAAAATGGGTTGCAAAATACCCTTGGTGTTAACCCTTTCAGTCACAGAAGTCACTATAGTGGCTAACAATTTAATTTCCTTTTTTCTTTATTAAATTTGTGAAATTGTCGATAAATACGAAAATTTTTGCATTTGTAGGTGCAGACGTACTTAATATGTACCTACAAATGCAAAAACTTTCGGATTTATCGACAATTTCACAAATTTAATGGAGAAAACAGGAAATAAAATTGGTAGCCACTATAGTGGCTTCTGTGACTGAAAGGGTTAAGATATGTCGAAAGCCTAATGAACAATAAATCAATCATGGTAGCTTACGAAGCTGCCAATGCAATTTTAATTTTAAGTTTAATTTTAATATTAACAAAAAACGAAGCTATGAGGGTTTTAAAGAAACTATTCGTATCAATTAAGCACGATATAGCAAGATTAATCTTGATATTGTATTGTCTTGCCTTAATATTCAAGACAAGTTTTCGATACAATATCAAGATTGAGGTGTCAATAAGGTAAAGAACCTTGTCTTGAAAATAACAACATTTTCTAATCGTTTATCGAAATAATCATAACTCAATAAACTTAGGTAGTTGCTGACGATCATCCATTAACGAGATATTCGAATGATAAAGGTTGGCGAGGTAGTCGGCGACGCGCTCTTATATCCCCTCGGGCCGGCTTAATTAGTTACGGGAGGCTACAGGGAGAGGGTACGCCGTCTAGCGGCGGTGCATTAACTAAACTCTGGACAGCGGCACATATAGACCGCTGAGCGGAACAACGTCGTATCTCGTCGCGCGGACGAAGATTGTCGTATCTCACCGGGCGTTTGAAGAACATCAGGTCTCTGCGCTTTTACGGCCACTACGTATCTAGTATACGTCGAGATACGACGTTCTTCAACCGCCCGGTGAGATATACAAATTTGGCATTTATTTATAATTGTGCCAAAATTTTATTGTTTTTGTATTAAACCTATTGTTTGTATATTAAATTACCTGCAGATACATTATTCTTAAAATTCAGTAAATTTGTAACTTAAAAGATCCTTAAATTTAAGAACATTTTTATGTATGAAACTTAATATGCTTTTACATTATTTTAATTACACTGTTATAAAATTCCAGTTACATGCCTAACTTTTATTTAGATATCAATGGCATATTATATTAAATTTAATATTTCTGTATGAGATTATTTTCAGCTACGTTGTTTTTGAATTTCACTTATATTCTTAATCTTCATTTTGATAATTTTTAAATATTATTTGCATACGTAACTTAAATGGTTATTATAATTGTAATAAAATCATCAATGAAAAATATTGGATAAATTTGCGGATGTTAAAAAGTAAATTAAATTTTAAATTCAGAACATTTCTATATTAATTGTAAAGGTAAAATCAAGCAGGGTAAAGGAAGACCGCGCGAAGCACGCCTGAACTTGCTAGTTTATACTACAAAATTTATTGATGTAAATTTACAACGCGCTTCATAGATACATGAAATTACCTAGATACGCTGACGAATTAGAGGCCGAGAAATACGTTTAACAATAATTTTGGCTGCACTTCGATATTAATCGCGTTCTTTCTTTTATAAATGGAAATATGAAATTTATAGACAATTTTGTCTGTGGTGTAGGCAATATATTTGTTAAATTTCATCATGAAACATTATCTATTATACAGAATATTGAAGTACAATGACTTGGAGGTTAGAGGAATGTAGAAAAGGGATTCTTATTGATGGTGCAGTGCATGTGTGTTAGTTGCGCACCAGGTAGGTCGATTATTTTCTATTATAAATATCTTAACATAGTACTTTTGTATTAACATATTATCAGTGGCAGCTATAGGATTTGAAGAATAAAAAATAAGAATTAGTGATAATAATAAGAAAAATAGTGTAATTTTTGTAAATACTAATGAAGTTGTAAATTATTGAAAAAACGCGTAGAATGAATAAACATATTTTATATTTGAACTGTATATTATACATATAGGAGTGATAAATTCATTTGGAGGAAGCCAATATAGTGGCAGAGGTTTTTTTTAATTCTATGTATGTAAAAAGCTTTTCAAAGAGTGAAATCTGAAAACAGTTCCGTACTGTTTTCAAAATTCCATTTTAACCGATTTTAAACTACTTTGTACACTCCTTTTTACACGATTTTAAACTACTTTGTAAATCGTTAACAATAGCCGTTTGTTTTAAACGTTGTCGAACTTTCTTTTGACACAAAACGCTTTAATTAAAAATCTCTTGCTTTAAAATTACGCAATTTTAAGATCAACCTGCAAGTGCAAAGTTTTGTTAATTTATAGAGAAAAACGCCTACCGGTCTGGTCTAATTAAAGCGCGCCATCCAACCGGTCTGTTCCTTTCTCGTTAGTTACACTATTCGCGGTTTTGACTTTGGGAAAGGTGATGCTCTTGAAAATTTCGCGCTGCTTGCGCTGATTTCGCTCAAGCATCTACGTAACCTCGTTTCACCAGGCTGAAAGTAATATTTTAATTTTCTCTGCATTTTAGCTCGGAAAAAATTTGTTTATGTTCAGACATCCGTGTATAGTTTAACTGAACAATTATTGAAATAAGACTTATACTTTGTACGTTTATTTCGCATTTTAATATATAAAAATTTTATGATTCGAATGAAAATGTGTTTTTTTTTGCTTCCTCCTAGAGGAAGCTTTGTGGTAGTAAAAGAAAAAGTTTTTGAGAAAATGTGTTTGGAATGTTGTTTAGCAAATTTGGAATCGAAATACACTGTCGAAAAAAATAATTTCTTGTAAAGATTCAAAGTAGACCATAAATATTTATTGCTTGGTGAATATTAAAAACTTGTTTTTTTCAAGCTAGCAAATTTTAAGTACTTATAAATGACTGCTCTATCAAAATTGATGCACGTAAAATTCACGTCATATATATGTGTACCTATGATAAAAGAACTATAATTTTGTAGTTGTATTGCGCTACTTTAGTTTGTAAATACATATTGACTTGTTCCGTTGTAATTTAGTAGATTAGAAGATTTTTTAAGTCTTATAATTTTCTAACACTTATGGTGTACACACGCATTAAACTTTTTTTCATCTTCCAATTTATGTATGGTATGTGAGAAATATTTATAGTTCTTATAGAGTTTTCTTTGTATTAATAGTTTTTATAGATTGAATAACATACTATTAAATAATATTATTTGCTTTTTGTTTGATCAGGTAGTCAATACTACTTTTCAGATGCCGAACCATTAGTTGGTCCTAGTGTACGACTTGCAGGCAGAAATGAATTTCCTTTTATAGTTGGAATAATGTACCCTAGCAGTGAAACAGTTATAGACGGTCATTTTTGTAATGGCTCTTTAATTAACACACGTCATGTTTTAACGTCGGCACATTGTATATGTAGAGATTTCATAACAGATATGTTACTTCATTAAGAATAGTGATAACGATTGTAAATGAAACTTAAAAAGATCATGGATCAGTTTCCAGATGTTAAGTTTAAGATCCTCAGAAGATTCTTCAGAAATTTTTACACTATAAACTTTGGGGTATTACGAGCTTTAACGAAATAATAATGAAAATTGTTATTGAACAAAATGACGAATTACAGAATTTTTTTTTGAAATTTTAAACCTGTATGCTCAAATGAAAATATTGTGCTACGAATTTTCATATTCAATAATAATTTTTTCTTATTCCGGTAGAGCTTATAACACTCTTAAGAGGAAAAAACTTGGACAGTCCTTATCTCGTGTAAATTGCCGAGCCTAAGGCGAGGGTGACTTATACGAAATGTGGGCTGGCCAATTTTACTCTCGTGGAGCGTATACTATTTTTCATCATACCCTGGTCGAAAGTGCCACTTTCGCTCCCATCTCAAAAAAGCAAATGTGGTATCTTCTAATAGTATAATATACTATTTCAGCATACCCGGGCCGAAAATACCACATTCGCGTTTTTGAGCCAAGAGCGAAAGTGGCATTTTTGACCAGGATATATTGAAAATTTTACATCTTCGCAGAAAAATGCGCATTTCTATTCTTTATATACCTCTATTTTAA
>UXGD01002845.1:0-23355 GCA_900474315.1 Torymus auratus | reverse complement strand
CAAATCATAAGTATCGGCAGCGCAGACCTTTTTTTATGCCTTTTCGACGTTTAAACTCTTATAAATTTTAAAATAATCAACAATTTTTAATTTACAAAAAAAGGTAATGTAAGCTCGTTCTTTCTACTTTCAATTTCTTTTTTCAAACTTTGACTCGAACGTTTCTGGTAACAATGGCTGAGGTTTAATTAAAAGGACTTTTTTCCCGTAAAAATACATAAATGTTTTGTTAATTTCCTAACATACATTTACCACTTTACAATCATATTCTATTATTAGCTTTTCTACTACAATTAAAAAATTTCCTTATTATTCGTTTCACAATTCGCTTACAACAGCGAATAGAAAAATACCGTATTCGCAAACACCTTGTAAGTTAATCTTCAGCGCAAGATACACAAATCCGATGCGCGCGGGAGAACATTGTTTTGTTAACGCTCCCCGCGCAAGTTATGCAATGTAACGATATTTCTCCAAGTTCAATAACGCGTCTATATATACGGGTGTAATCCAATATTTGTAAAATATAAGCTACACGCCGGGCACAGATATACCCCCGGTAGCAGCAGCAGCATCGGAGTGCGAATTTCAAATTCCGACGGCCGCGCGCGTGTATCTACTTACTGATTTATGCTCCGTTACCTCGTAAATAAACTCTATTCTTCCTTATCTGGCTATTGATGCGTTTCCGTGCAAATGGCTACTTTTCTGCCGAACGGGATGCACGTGTTGCAGATCGATGCGCCGGTAGGTATATGAGGTATTTATCATGCTGACGCTGCGCGCATCGCCAGTTTGGTAGACAAAAATTTCATTCGGTTACGACGTCGCGAGAAAAAGAATCTTCTTTCCACTTTTTTATGAAAAAAAGAATGTATTCCAATGAATATTCGAGTGTAGTTCGGTGACGTGAAATGTTTTTTTTTAAAGTAGTTTTGACGAGAAACTATCTTGTTATAAGATTTTTTAAAATAATGTCTTTATATATATGCAAATAAGTTTTACGATTATTATTTTTTTTTTCAGTATGGATTGTACAGTAGTTTCATGGGCTGCTTTGTATATATGATTTTTGGCAGCACTAAGGATGTGACGGTAGGGCCGACAGCTATAATGGGCCTGCTAACGCAGCCTTTTGTCGCACACTACGGCAACGATTTCGCAGTACGTATTTACCGGTAATTTCATATTGTCATGTTGATATACCTCCGACACGTCCAGCAGTTAATTTATCACAATTAAGGCCCATTTGAGACGTCTATTTTACACTCTAGTCTCTAGGCTATTGACAGTTACGAGAATACAAATTAGCAGAGTAATAAATATATTTTAATAACTCTTATTACGAAACTCCTGTGCCTTTATACTTTTGTCATATTATGTAATAGGACAATAGTTGGAAAAGTCTACATTGATGTACATGCGTGGACTCACATAGATATTTCCTGGAATTTGATCGTTAAAAAAATATTAGATGACTATTTGATTACACCGAGAGAAATATATATATATAGTATAGACTGTAAATAGTTTTGCAGGAACGACTGTGATGTCTCGTAAATCTACCATGGAATGTAAAAATGCAGAAAATTAGAAAATTTCGTTAAAACTATGAAACAATTTACTACATTATCGTATAAAATGTTACCATAAAATATTATATTTTGTTTTGGAATTCCACAAGGTACCATAGTTCTGTCACTCTCTAAATTTTTAAATAAGTGAAAATTTCCGAGATAATATTACATTATTTTGAAAAATAATAATTTTTTGATGGAGAGTTATTATATGTATATAATATTAGAATCGAATAAATACATACTTATTTCAATAATGTATTTATTAAGTTTTTACTATCGCTGAATTCGTTTAGATTAATTTTCGATAAATTAATATTCATAGACGTTACGATGCTGGTCGACGATGTATTATTAACACCATAGGTACATCTTTCAACAAAACAAATAGTATATTACACACCTATAGGTAGTAAAAGTAAAGAATGTCCCAAATCACATGTAAATTCTCAAACATGTGATCTGAGCCATTATTTATTTGCTCCCATGGTGCGTATACGATTGTTTTTTGCCTGGCGAGGCCGAAAATAAAGGGGCCGCCTAGGAAAAAATTTTTTTTTCAATAACAGGATATTCGATGTCGAAAACAAAATAAATTTTGTATAACAAGTCGAAAGGTGTAACAATAACCCACGTATTTTTTTTCAACAATTCCATCGTCGGCTACTACCAAAATATATTTTTGTACCTTTTGTGTGCTTAGAAATGAACGGTTGTACACTCGTGGAAACGTAGAGCTTTTTATTTTTTACATACATCTCTATACATCAGTGCCTTGCTAAAAAATTTATAATACTAAATTGGTGTACGACTTTATTTTGACAATAATTTTACCTTGATAACATTAGGGCATACAGAGACCATTAACATCAGGGAACATTTTCATACAATTTGCGTTTCATACATTTACTAAGTTTATTTTTGTCATAATCACTATTGAAATAAGTAAAACTTGACTATTATACATAAGTAAGAACCTTCTTAACTTATGAAAAAAAAATGAAAATTTCACTAATTTGGTAGTAAAAGATTATTTACTTGTAGAACAAGTGAAAATTTAACTTATTAAGTAATGAGTGAAAACAGTGTTCACTTGTAAAATAAGTAAAATTTTCAATAATTTTAATATAGAGAGAAAACTATTTTCATCTTTCTCTAAAATTTCTGTGAGCACGTCTCTCAAAATCAGTCTAATCACCAAAATCCATCACCAACAACAACGATATTCTCTCGCACAGGTTCTGTTATGCTTCCTGTCGGGTTGTGTAATCACAGCGATGGGTTTGCTGCATCTCGGCTTCCTGGTCGACTTTATCAGCATGCCGGTGATCTGTGGCTTCACCAACGCCGCGGCGATCATCATCGCGTCGTCCCAGATAAGCACGCTCCTCGGGATACCCGGACGCGCCGAGTCTTTCGTCGACGCTATGGAGAAGCTGTTCAAGAGGTTCATGGAGACCAAACCCTGGGACACGACCCTCGGCGTCTGCTCGATCATCATCCTCGTGGCACTTAAGGTGAGAGAGCAAGTTTATCAGTTGGTTCGCGGAATATTCGCTATTTTCATTAAACATTGTTTAATAGGCGCAGTTCTAGGAAGTCGATGAGAATTAATAGGTTGTTTTTCAGAAAGTGGTTATTGTTATGCGATTGTTTAGTTCGAATCGATTAATAACCGTAGTTTTTCGAGTAAGGTGAAATGTGGGATTTCCGTTAAGGAGATACACGTGGAATTTCCGGTGACTTTGTGTTTTTATCGTATTTTAATTGTATGGCACGTTTATACGAAGTTATCTAATAGAATCGGTAAAATTTATAATTGCTCAGAAAAAAAAAACGAATTTTCAGGGAAATGAACTACTTTGTGTTTTGTACAATGTCAGCCGCTTCTTGCATAATCAAAATACTGTTAGTTGTAAAAACAAGTTCATTAAAAGCAATCATTAAAAGACTCCGTTGTGAATTAAAGGAAACATGAATTCGACACTTACTATCGTCTATTAATAGAAACGACGCAAATATATTTTATTGCCAATTTGCATCACAAGTAATTAATTTTTATTTAGGTTTGACGTAGAGTTGAGATAGTATTTGTAGGCAACAGTGATATTAAAAATAAAAATATATTTTAATTAAAACCATTGCCTATACAAATACTCTCTACGTAAATACATATTGTGTTTATTCAATTTGTACTACAATTATTATTATTATTAAAGTAAATAAACTTGAATTAAAAACGTATTTATGAAAAACATATTTTTGTAGTGTAACAACTCGTTGGTAAATGACTTTCAACATGATCAATATTTTTCAATTGACTAAATTTTGTCACGTCAATTAAATTTTATAAAAACGAAATGAAAATTTGTATTAAATTCAATTATATCTAAAATAATCAAACGATTTGACTTCAAGAGACACCAGACCTCCACACACTCTAACAATTATAATACACATTAAACATCAATCCATGACAGAACCTCCCAGGCAAGCGTCGCGGCAGCATGCCCCAGCGTCTGATGTGGCTGGTGTGCCTGGCACGTAACGCCGTCGTCGTCGTCACGGGTATGATCCTAGCCTACTGTCTCTCCCCGGACGGCCAGCAAACGCCATTCGTCATCACGGGGAACATCAGCGAAGGTCTACCGCCGTTCGCGCCGCCACCGTTCTCCACCTCACATAACGGTACCGAGTACAACTTCGGCGAGATGGTCGGCATCCTCGGAAGCAGCGTTGCATCCGTGCCCCTCATCGCTCTCCTCGAGAGCATCGCCATCGCCAAGGCGTTTGGTAGGTGCTTAGATGTATTTATAGTATGTGTGGAAATTTGAGGATATTGTATGTGTGTATTGTGTATGGGTGCGATTGTTGGAGATTCGAGGATTGTTTCTCGCTTTAGTGCGATTTTTAAGTACATTAGGAATAGGCGGTTGCTGTTGTTTTGTCGCGAAATGCTGGGCAGAACATTCCGGTGAGATCCGGTCAATGATGCAATGAACGAAAGATTAGATTATGCAATATTTGTAATTAATTGATAATATTATAATTGTTATGTCGATAATCATCGGTTGCAGCGGATGAATGAAATGCGTCAATATCATTCCGTATCGCAGAAAATCTTTAAATGATGGATTGCTCTTGGATAAATTGATCTTAATCGCAAGTAATTTCATTAAAGGTCTTTGTTTATCATATTAGATTAGTATATAACAATGTGACGTTTGACATCCTAAAAAACATTTATAAGTGGGTGAATTTTTTAATAAAATTTTCCTGCTTTGAAGACTTTGAGATTAGGATTTAAATGATTTATCTTATACTTTTCTAGAGTATAATTATTAGCAGATTTAATAGCCTTTAATAAAACCAAGCTATAAGCTTTCATGGTATTTACATTCATCTAAACCTTTGATATCACCGACAATAAACGGTTTAAAGAGATTTAATGAAATATTTAATCACAATATCACGATAATATATTTGTCGAAAACAATTAAATTGGTGTTAGCTTATAATAATATACTTATTCAAATGAAATAATTGAAAATCAGCTTAAAGTCATCTTTCTTCGAAACGAATTAAATGCACTAAATTTTCTTAATATCTCTCTGTATCCACATATCTATCGAATTTTTCAAATTTTTGTTATCATTACTGCTTGATACTCTATATTTTCATCCAAGTAAAGATATTGTAAAGATATACAATGAAGCTTACAAAAAAAGCTCTATATTATCTTATGTACCCAAAAAAAATCATCACAACCATTTATTCTTCATGATTCCAGCAAAAGGCAAGACGCTCGACTCGAACCAGGAGATGATAGCAGTGGGCTTGTGCAACCTCCTCGGTAGCTTCGTGCGCTCGATGCCGACGACGGGCAGTTTCACCCGCACAGCTGTGAACAACGCCTCCGGCGTGCGCACGCCGTTGGGTGGCATCGTCACAGGCGCCCTCGTGCTGCTCGCCTGCGGCCTGCTCACCACCACCTTCAAGTTTATACCGAAGGCGACCCTAGCTTCCGTTATCATCGTCGCCATGTATTACATGCTCGAGATTCGGTTGTTCCAGGTTCTATGGAAGACTAGGAGTGAGTATAATATATAGTTTGAGGGCGAGTTGCGTGCGAAGTCTACGAAAGTTTGATTTGGTAGAAATTAATTGGGTTCGATATAATCATGTGATTGTTATCGGGATTGTTGTTGTCAAAAGTACTGTCGAGGGCGATTTATAATTAATATCAGTGTTGCATCATAATCTTTTAGGCATAATTTATGACGTTGGAAGATTATTTAAACTCATTTTAACTTTCATTTTATTCTATACTTTTTATAAGTCAAGCATTGCGATAAAATATTAAATTAAATTTTTTCTGTTTGGTATTTAGTGGTTTTTATAAATATGATTATTTTATATTAATTTATTTTTTATTAATACGTTTATATCGCGCTGTTGATCTTGGTTTGAGAAAAATAGAATAAAGAAATTGTGATTTGAATTTTATTCAATATCTAAAAGAGGGTGATAAATTATAATCCCGTTAGTTATAATCTTTATATAACTAGAAATAACTGGCTGAACTTTCCCGTTGGGAAAAATTTAAATTTTAGACTTATTGACGTATCAAAAGTTTCTTTTATCACGAAGGTAATAAAATATCGTATCTTAACACGTGATTTGTAATAAAGCATAGGTACTTATTTACATACTTTTACGATGATAATGATTATTTTAATATTATTAGACAAAAATAGCAGGTAAAATATATATATTTTTCATTTGATTTGCGTTAAAGTTATTCTCGGTTTATTAAAGTAAATAATTTAAAATGATAAATATTCTCAGCGAATTAAATAATATACATGTTTTTGACGAAATCCAGTTATTATATTTCAAAAGTTATCTCAAAATCATAAAAAAGAATAGTATTTTTTACGTTCTATAGTTAAATTGCATAAGCACATAGACCACAGTGTTATACATGCAATATTCAAAATATTCAAAAATATGACGAATCATTAACTCTTGCACTCCATCTTCTAAAACCATTTTCTCATTTCAATCTCCATCAAATAATCTCCAAATCTCGTTCATTTGCAGAAATCGATCTGATCCCGCTGGTGGTAACCCTGCTCATCTGTCTGGGCTGGGGCCTCGACTATGGCATGATCATCGGCATCGCGACGAACCTCGTCCTCCTGCTGTACGGTACAGCTCGTCCAGGTCTTACGATAGAGGAGCGCACTGTGAACGAGCTGCCTGTTGTCCTGGTCACGCCCCAACAGTCGCTCAGCTTCCCCGCGGCCGAGTATCTCCGCGAGCAAGTCATGTCCTGGTAAGCACGAGCGTCGAGATTTACGATACACGTGAGGCCCGTCTCCGAGATGGATATAGTTTTATGGAGGGTAGGAGGAGTAGATGGGGATTGATGGGGGAGAGTATATTGCGGTGTAAAAAAGTTGGGGGTGTATTAAAAAGTGGGTTGGGTATGGTAGTGCGGTCAATCTCGAGGAAAACAGATTTTTAAAGTTTGTATATTTTTTTATGAATGAAGAATGTGGTTTTATGGTTGTTTTTTATTACTGGTTTTTATTTTTTTCAATAAAATTTTGGTAAGTTTGTAAGGGGAAGCTAGACAGTTAATTTGTAAGTATAGATGGAACAGTTGTTGATTGTTCAGTTTTTGTGAAGAGTTTACAGTAAATTAACAGTAACTTTATGATTTGTTTTTTGTACAAGATTAAATATCAGACATGAAAATCGTTTCCTTATTTCGCACAACAGATAATAAAAGAAAACGGGTGCTTGCAAGATTGATCATGTATAGGCAAAAATAAGTGAAAAGAAGGTTAAAAGAGCTTAAAACATTAAATAAATTGCTTGACAACGTAATAAATCATTCTTTACTGAACAAAGTCTATAAAATTAAATGTATTGGGTCTTAATGGATTATAAATCAACAGTGTGATAGCTGAGTTAGCAATTGAATGAAAGAATATTTTCCTTCAAAAAATATTGAAGTAATTTCCAATGCAAATCTAAAAACCAAACTTCGCCACATTTTTCCACAAAGAATGCGTGTTTCTTTGTTCGTACTTTTTCTCATTCCAGGTGCGACCTATCGAGGGACGCGAGCATCGTTGCCATCGACGGCCGTAACGTAAGCGGCATCGATACTACAGTAGCCAAGAACCTGTCCCTTCTGCTGACCGACCTGGAGGTGCGCAAGCGCAAGCTCGTCTTCTGGAACTGGTGCGACGAGACGCGCAAAACCCTCGTAGCGTTCGATCCCTCGATGGAGGCACACTTTCGAACTTCCGCCAGCATCAGCGCCCTCGTCTCTGGTAAGTGCAGCACCACCGCCAACGACGACGACGGCTAATTGCGCGACGAAACTTGCCGAGATTTTAAGTTTGATCGTGTGCGTCGCCGCCGCCGCCGCGCTAATGGCACGCCGTGTTGCTCTCTCTGTCTGTGCGGGATGCGACAGCTGTGCGCAGGCGGACACTTTGACGAGAAGTTTGGGAATTCGACAGGGAGGGGACTCGATGATGGATTTCTTGATAAGTTGAGACGGCGCGGTGTTAAATTTGAATTATACTTGCGCTCTCTCTCATTTTTGTTGGAGGAAACGAAATGAATTCGGTGCGCAGTGATTTGGCGTTTATTAATTTTTTTTTAATCGTTTTTGTTCGTTTTTCTGGAAATTCCGAGTTATTATCGGATTATTAATTGAGAGATATGGAAAAGAACGTATGTGTAAAATAAATAGAACGAATATTTAATTCATATTTTATCATTTATTATTCACATATTTCGAACGGAATTTCCTCGAATCTCCGACCAGTGAAGGTAATATATTTTAATCTCGTGAAAACGAATCGAACGATATTACGAAATAATTTCAGATATAGCCTTTATTAAATATGAAAATAAAAATAAAAAATACTTATTCGTGTATAACAAACATACCTTTTTCCATTAGTTTTTTTTTTTATTTAAATCATGTAATTCGTTCGATAAACTCAACTCTGACCACTAAAAATAATCCAATGAGAAAAGCAATTATCAAGCTACAAATAATAACACGTTAAAACAACGCGAGCAGCAACTTCTGCATCCATACCGTAACTAAAAAAATGACTCCGGAAATTGAACAAGAACTTACCAACTTCGTGAAATATTAATAATTAGTCAAACCATTCCAGCCCTCCGGTAGTTTCCTGGAGAACTCGGAACTTTTCTTTCACCCGCGCGCGTCTCTCGCGCATTACTCTTTTTTGCTCATAGCGCCAAGTGCCCATCCTTCAAGCAGCGAAGAGGCCCCGTCTCGCGAGCACAGAGTCCACTCGTCAAAACTCGCTCGAAAATGAATAAGTTCGGCAATTAATTCTCCGCCTTTCTCACACTCCTGAACTCGGAGAATGAAATATACAAACGCGCGGCCGCGCGCAATATTCCACGCGCGTGAAACTTTGGGGGTGGCGAAGTTAGGAGAGAAAATTATTGTACGCCGCGTGTAATTCCAGCGTCGTCGGGTTGCCTTCTTGCGCACGTGTGGGAGAGAGAAGAAGGATTTTCTTGTGTAACGTAACGCTTGTGGCCGGCCATTTGTTTCTCCGGCTCGCCGCCGCCAGTAGAATTTGTCTTTTGATTGTAGGGGTTGAGAGGGAGAGGTGTAATGTAACGGGTAATTAAATAAAGGGGTATCGAAATGGACGTATTATAGGAGTGTTTTGTACGGAGCGGTCTGGAATTTGGGCTGGTGTAGGTAGTTTTGATGTCGTGATGAGAAATTTTGTGACTATTTACATAGAGAATTTAACGAGTATTTGGATTGAGTCACTTTTTATCTATCATTAGCTAGCATAAATTTCTTCTTGCTGACGTTCACTCGATTATTAAGTGCCGTTGACGCATTTATATCTTTTTTATGCACCTGGCATCAGCCTCGTAGATGTTAACCATATGCTAGTTATTTTTGAGTTAACTTTATCTTGTTACTTCATAATTATGTACCTATTCGAAATAAATTGGCATTTAAAACTTTTAAATTATATTACTTTTGTAGCATGATTTTGGCTAAAACTGCTTCCGTTTAATTAACACACCTCAGCTATAAAATATGGTTTAAATTTCCTACCAAGAATATATTTGTTTATTATAAATGTATAGTTATGCTCACAATGAAGGTGTAGGAATACAATGAAAAGGGGGAGAGAATAATGAAAATGAAAATTGGATAATAAATTAAATTAAGCTTTCACTAAACGAATATTATAGAAAAAGGATATAACTTTAATAAATATCTCATTGCTTTTATTATAGGTTTTTTACAAATGCACAATTGTTAACTGACATTTATTATACAACTTTCATGCTGTAAATCACGATTAAAAGTTACTCTCGAATAATAATATAACGCGAAAACTGCTTTATGGCTTTCATAATTCAAATTTGATATTCGGCGATTGCATTATTCCAAAGTTTATTGAAATGATTAATTTACAGTTTAATGTTTCTTAATGACGATATAAACTTGATATTCGAAAGTTTCATTATTGAAACGCAATAAAAATTCATCATGCGATAATTCATCTCCGTTCTATCGAAATTATCAGTATAATGACCCACCTTTCCATCCCCGCCAAAAACGCATATATTATTCACAACAAAAGCCGGTATACGCTATACCCGCTCCCTAATCTATAATGAATAAACACCACCATTTTCCAAAATACCACGCAAAAAAAAAGATAAAACCCTACCCTCCCCGATATAATTCTAATCAAAAGTTCGGCACTATCGGACGATATACATAACCCAAACGCGTGCGACACTTTCGCATTAGAAGCGTCCTCCGATCCACACACTCGGGCGAAAGTAGTTTTGCGGGAGTTGCAAGCGCGGCGGCGGGTTGCTGCAATGGACGCGGGCGACCGTTGCGGTGTACAGTTCGCTCGCGTGGGCACATATATATACGAACGTTTGTGGAAACGAGGATTTTTAGCGAGTCACTCGTATAAACGGCTTTTGTGTTTACGGTTAAAGGGCTCTGCGGTGGCGAGAAAGCTGGGATTAAGTTCAAAGAGTCCCTCTCTCTGTGTTTGCGTAGAAGGGCGAAGTTTTAACCTTTTTTTAAATAATGACGTGTGTTTTCTCGCAGAACCATGTAAGAATTGAAAAGAATCGTTGTATAATATGAAAACTTGTAAGGTATTTGCGAGAGCTCTTATATTGTATTTTAAACGATTTTATAATACAAAGGAGCCATTGTTTTAAATTAATCTCGTTATTTAATGGCACATAGAGAAGTAGATTATAGCGCGAAAAATGAGTGCTTTAAAGCGTATATAGACGTACAATATGACAGCTTCGCGTTCCACGCTCGTTCGTGACGTATACCTACCACGTATATTATATACGCTTCTGACATGAAATATCTTCATATATACATATACCGTTCGCCTATGGGAAAGACATCACTTCCGGGTCATGGATATTGATCAAACCTTATGAATGCTATTTGCCAGTGCCAATTGATGAAAGGTCACTGCTTGCGGAAACTCGCTCCAGAGGGTCGCGCGCGTATATATATATACACGTCAAACTTTGCAAATTAAACTTTGGAAAAAAGTACGGGGTAGAGTAGATTTACGCGTTCTAATAATACTCATTGGCAGTTCCTCTATGCTTTTAAAGTGTGTGTATATAGGACAAAAGTAAAGTCTGATTTATATTATCGCGGGTATAAACTATATACTATAGCCATTAATAAGATTTTATTTTAAAGCTACAATGTTTCCTACTTAGACGCGTTCGCATTAAATAATTTGTATCCTTGCCGCGATAACAAGCTGTTGCCATTAAGCTATCATAATAACAATCAATAACCCTGCGGTTATTATACACTTTGTCCAATATACGTCAAAATGTCAAAACACCTGTTCGCAAAGTTCAGCTTATTATATCTCAACCACGTCTACTCGTAGCCTTATTTCACGGTAAAACAACATATATAAATAATATTCCTCGCGACGTTTCATTAAACTTTTTCACCCTACGAACAAAGCGCGGGACGATTCAATATCGAATCCTTCCGCACACTCTCTGGCCCGCGCAGCCGGCCGTGAAAGCTAGACAGCCGTATAGCTGCGAACTCCCGCATCTCTCACTCTTCCAAATTTACAATCTCCTCGAGTATTACTTCCCTATCCCGAGGGCACATCCCAGCACGATAAATTAAAGTATCGGCCCGGCAGTCCGTAACACAGTAAGTCTTTAATAAACTTATCCCTCTTTTCTCTCCTTCTCTCCATCTCGTCCCAGGGATTTGAGAACCGCAGCGCTCGCCGCTCGATACTCCGGCCCGCCGCGCGGTATAGGATAGGTATGCTCGCAGGCGCGCGAACCTCGCGGAAACTCTCACGTCTATGTGTGGCTGTGCTGTTTAAGTTACGCGGCTATACCGCGCTAGCTTTTGCGCGCGCGCGTTAATGAGGGAGGCTATAGAGAGTAGTTTTAAAGACGTACCACGCGTGGATTACTCCAGCTCTGGAGTCAGATAGCTCGAGGGTGCTGAAGGTGTATGTACACTTTCGTGCGATTCGGAGAGGGATATGTGTTTGCGCGCGGGAGTTGTGTTTGATCGCGCGGTGGTTTATATACCCAAGCATGCGGTGTACGTTTATATGGTATTGGGAGTGTCGGGCAACGTAGATTTGGTGAGGGGTTTTGAAGGGAAAATCCTGTAAGTTACATAATTACAGCGATTCCGGGACATCTTTTTAATTGAGATATTTTAATGAATATGTGTATACGTTGAAATGTAGAATTCGCGGTAATTATTTTCTTGTTAAATAATTTTCTCGGTAAGGGATGGACAAAGATTACATTTTTCAAAGAATATTAAACATAATCAAAGTTTATTGCTGTCCTGAGCTGCTCGCGTTCAATTACTAATATTAGATACTGTAAAAATCTCCGTACACCATGGACAACATCAAACGTATTTAAATTAAAATTAATAGTCTTGTATTATAATTTACTCTGCAGTAAACGTATTTTTATTGCTTGTCGCATAATTCAATATTGAACTTTTCATATTGTGAGGGGATAATATATTGTAGGTATATACAGTCGTTTTTTTTAATATAGATTTTCCTGAAACACAGGTTAATGAAGTTTGTATTTAAGTTACTCTTTAATAAATTGCACATCAACATCGCAATTTATTGACAAAATAAATAACAATTTAGTTCTGTCCAGTATTCATAGGTTATTGTTATTCAATGCCTTTGAAATCTATATAATATCCATTCTTGTCGAATTTAAATTAAACAACAACAGTAATCTATATTCGACAGATATTACATTGCATTATTAGAAAACAATAGCACGTAAATGAAAAGACCACAATTATTATTGTGTACACACACACATCCACAATAATAAACTAAAATCAATTAATCGTATGGAAGACTGAACAAACAGTAAATAGTTACGAAATTGATAATGAAAACATTTACATCTACTTACATTACATCTATCCTCATATATGAATACGCATAATATATGCCAAACGATACTTCAAACAATAATATTTTTACGTTATTCGAGCAGCACTGCGGCCGAAACGTCAGTATTTAATTAAATAAAAAATGTTTTGCACAGCATCACCCGTACTTTTCATTATCAACTTCGTAAAATCAAATAAAACCAGAAACCGAACAACAATTGAAATTTCATTCCAAAAACCACGACCACCACAACCACCAGCAATACAACAAGCACACGCGGCTTACGCATTACACCGCGCTTATATAAACCTCCAACGCGCTATGTGAAATTAATACAGAGCTACTACACGCGCGCGTGGCTGGGCGAGAAAGCAGCAGCAGCAGCTGTCCTAGCAGCTTAAGCTCCCACACGCCCCCGCCGAGATTTATAATACCGCTCGGAGCTAGCGACGCGCAGCACTCTGGGCGCGATTTATATACGAAGAGCAGCGGCCGTTTGATTTGCGACGCGCGACTCTTTTCGCCTGCACACTCCGCGCGCTGAATAAAATATATACGAAAAAATAACGAACGCGCGGGTTTCTTGACTTTTCGTCGACATGAGTTCTAAGGATTAGTAGTTTTGCTGAGGAGGTAGTCTGGAACGATCGCGTGGCTTGTCGTCGGTGTACGCGCGCGGTCAGTCGGGGGCTCTTCGAGGATCGTTGAATTAAATATTGTCGAGGGAGGGCGAGCTTAATTGCTTTCTCGCAACGCATTTCCAGAGTGGTTGATTAAAGATAGAGCGCCGCGCGCGGCTTGCATTTCGATCGGGAACTCTCTTCGGGGGAAAAAGAAGTTCGGGATTGGCTGTTTTCGCAGTTTGTTTGTTGGAAGTTGAAGTGAGAGTAGTGGTGGTTTCTTTAAGATTTGTAATTATTGAGGTTTGGAATAGTTTTTTTTTAAGTAGGAGAGAGGTATACTTTTATTTGTTTGTATATATGAGTAAATTTCTTTTTTTTGTAAATAAATTATTATAATATCTTTCGGTCGTATAAATTGTAGGGAACTGGGAAGTAGAAGGGAGAAGGGTGACGCGAGAATGGTCATTTCATTAGAATTAGAGCAATTCTTCACTTTTACTACGGAAATATGAGAATTTCTGCTACATTTACCTTAATTTATATAGGATCGTTCCTTTTAGTGAGGTATATCTCATGGCCAAATTAAGAGAATGAATTTCCTATTTGACGTCGGATAAAATCACGTGATTTATTGAGACTGATGATGGAAAATTTATTTTTTTGTCAAAACGTATATATATATGGGTTACATTTATGTTTAATAGTGGTATTACATAAAACTGATTTTCTTGCAAAAGTTTATACGATTTTCCTTTATTGTTGTAAAAGCATAAAAAATAAGATGATTTATGCTAATGACAGCTATTACCTTTCAATTAGATGTGTAGGAGAATGATTTGGACAGTCCTGCTGTCTACTAGGTGCTTTGTTTGGATATAAATAAGAAAACACCCTAATTTTGTCTTAGCTTAACCGACGTTTCGGACACTTTGGTTTTCCTCATTTGCTAGGCTCTTTATTTGTAAATAATATGCTTATTCTTCACATGGGGTATCGCAATCGCTAATTAAATGAGCATGAAAAGCTTAATTCTCGATGAAAGATGGGATATAGGGTGTTTTCTTATTTATATCAAAACAATACACCTCTTACTAGACAGCAGAACCATCCAAATCATTAGCTCTTACACATAGTATAAAAAATAGTATTGAAGAAAAATACCATCCATCGTTCTTTGAATGCCTCTGAATGCATTTCCGTGCATATATACAAATAGAAGCAAGAAACTTCTCTCTCGAACCCCCGAACTTCCAAAGTTTAAACAATATAACCGTACCCTTCGCATCGTTCATTTCCGTAATTAAATTTTCATTAAAAACTTACACAGCATAACAATCCCTACAACCCTCGTCGAGATTATATCGCAAATGAAATCCTCTTACGAGATAAAATCTAATTTCCGACCTCGCGTACTAAATTCCAATCGCGCGCGCCGTTAACCCTTTAACAACTCCCCACCCCCGTCGCAGCAGCAAGCCGAATCGCTAATAAGTCCCATTACGACTTCGCTTCTCTCTATCTGTTACAGAGGAGATTTCAACGACTGGCGAAACGATGAGGAACGAATCGCCAGCTTGACCGAGTAACGCGCGTGAGCTGTAAAAAAGGGGAACAATACTCCAACGACGATATAGCAGCAGCAGAGGAAGAGCGGAGAAAAAGAGGGAGCAAGAAGTTCGAGCGCAACAGCTATAACCATCGTGCAGCGACGGGACCGTCGAGGCGAGCAACAACAATTTTTCGACAACCGCTCGCTATACCCGTACAGCTGCTGCCGTGAAGCCTTTTGTTTCTTATTTTTGTCCGTGGTATGTGTGATGTGACTGTGTGTGGTGGATAAGGAAGGAGAGAAAAAGTTTGCCCGTTTCCAAGTTGGGCAAAGTTCCCATCCGGCTCGTGGACAATTGAGTTTTTTTTGTTGGTGGGATATACGTGACTATATGACGCGTACGCGTGTGTATGTATGTGTGTTGAGGCAATCGAGAAGTTCATCGATTTCATGTACACAGGTGAAGATTAGTGTGGTGGCTGGACGATGTGATGAAGATGCACACGAAGGTTGATGATAACGAGAGCTCGTTTTATTATTGTGAGAATAATTATTTCGGTATTTGATGATACATATTTTTATTGATAGAGCTGGATATAAACTAGGTAAAAGACTGAAATAATTATTCATGAGTATGTCGATTGTACAAGTGAAATTGGGATTAGAAAAGTATAAAATTCGTAAGATTAATGCATTTGTATATGCTTTATTATATAAAGGTATTTTTATAGACCTATACATCTATGAATATAATGATTATACTATTTTAGATAACCAGATTAACGAGCACAGATTATTAGATTTTATCTAATTTTTGTATGTTTCTATGAAATATTACTCGTGAAAATAATACGTTATGAAAAATTATTTTCATATATACTTTGTGATTGAACTTTTTAATACAGATTAACTCATAACGTTTAATTTAGCATTAAATCAGCTTTTTGAACTTAATTTAGCGTTTCAAATACTTTATTCCTTTATCCTGTAATCCCGCTTTCAATTGGTTATTTTGAAACAGATCGTTAAGTGTTATACTTATATGTGATTTCTGCGCAGGTGAGTGACGAAGCAATAATATTTAATTTATAATATTCATTGAATGCATTAAATTTTCATTTCTACTAAACTATAAACTCCTTACGTTAACGTAATAGGGTTTAACGGAAAGTGAACCGTAATCACTGGTACTGAATTATTGGAAAGCTCCCAAGCGTCATTAGATTTTATGCGGTTAGTAGTAACGTACATCGCGCGAGCGAATCATAAAAATAGATGTAGCATACATTTTTTACTCTACAACTTTATTAGAAAACACTTTTATCTTTCAGAAAAAACCCTAATAAGAAAATAATATGGTTAACGATAAAACTCGGTAGAATAAGGTCTTCCATTACGATTAAGAATAACTAATAAAAAGAAAATTCAATCTTTTATCATTAAGTTCATATGAATGTCCTGGAACATTATGCAAAAGATGTATATTTCAAATTCAATTACATTTGAATAAAGTTAAATTCAATTACTTCATATCCAGACGACTATGATAAAAGTATATTTTAAAAACTCTTTAAAAATACAAGAATTTAATAATCCAAACCAACCATTTTCCTCTAACAGACACCAAAAAGTCATCCACCTTTGAACCCCTTATATTTATAAACCCTTAATAATCGATCAACGGCGGTACCAACCACCTTCCCCCACCCAAAAAAGATTCTAAACAACAACCATGCATCATTAACGAAAAAGAAAAAAAACCTTCCCGCTAACCCCTCGCAAGCTTCAGCTATCTCTCGACGGCCACCCTCACAACAACGCGCGCCGGCGACTCTCGCGAAAAAAGATACGCGCACACGCGGCCTCCGTCGTCGTCGTCGCGTATAAAGCAGAACGACGCTCGCCATTGTCGTAAAAGTAAATAGACCTCGGGGCGGAAGTTCTTCGGGCGCTGCAGCAGCAGCAGCAACACGCGCTCTCTCTCTCTCTGGCGCATTATACGCTCCACACCAGCGCTTTCATGTACGTTGCGCGTGCGATCTCGCGCGCTACTTCCTACAAACCGTTTCATTAAAATATCAAGCCCCCGGTCTCTTATACGATACCCGCGAGAATGCGAGGTACGCGCGTAAAGCGCGAGTTTATTAAACACGGCTCGATGCAGCAGCTCTCGGGGGTTGTGTGTGTATGTATGCGCGGCGTACGAGAGATTCCGCTCGCCTGGGTGAATTATTCCGCGGGCGGTTTGGGATTTCGCGGATGCGCGGATAATTGGGCGTCAAACGAGAGAGAGAGAGCGCGGAGAACTGGGAGTTGCGCAGTGATGCGTTCGTGTGGAGAACGCATATGGGAGTAGATAAAAAGGAGAGTTGGATTAAGAATGGAGCGAGGTATGGTGTATACGAGTATACGCTGATTTTGTTTATTAATACTTGAGAGGAAGGATAGGTTTTCTTTTCAGTTATCTGTTGTTATTTCGTTTTTTAGGGAGTTTAGGTGCTAAAAAGCTTCCGCTTGTTATTGTTTCCTGCGCGCGAAAAGCTTTAGTTGTTCAGCTAAATGGCTTTTAGTTATTGCAGTATCTTTTTTTGTTGTCGGATGATGGGAAAATCGAAACTGGCTTGTGGCTTTAATCCTGTAGTGGATAGAGCGCCGGGGGAGAGTGCAGAAGTAGCGGCGGGATGATGGTAATGGTTGTTGCCATGGTGGTTTTATTAAGCCGGGTTATTAGAACGGTAGAAACTGTACGTTTTTTTCCTAAGAATGAACAGATATAGGTAGGTATTATGTATATAATCTGAGGCTATTTTGTTCATTAAAGAGTATATTTGTAAACTAATAACTGAGGTCAATCACATGGCTTTTGTGCTATTTAGACACAAGTATATTGCAGAGTATGTTGTCAGCTTTTTACGTCATCTTTGTATTAGGAAATATTGTGATTTTTTAAAAGTGACATCCAGAAATATTAAAAATAACATTGATAATGCTGACATTATAGGAAGAAAGTAAATCTATAGAAGAGAATTTGAATAAACAATTCTACAAATCAACAATAGAAATCAGCGGCAATTGAATGCACTAGGGTGACTCGATCAGTAGCTGCAAACTCAACAGTTGATGAAAATATTTTTTCCATCAAAATAGTTGATAAATTATGTTTCTAAAATGTTTCTATCTTCATGAATCACTTTCCCTCAACTTCGAACTTTGAAAAAAGTATATATCATAAAAGCATTTTATTTAAGCAATTGAAAATATCATGTGGCCCGTTTCATCCCATACGAATAAAGCCCCCAATGCATCCAAAATACTCCCAATTGAGTACAATTTTGAACAATATATAGAAGTATTAGTGAGTTGCCTTGGGTGTATACACTCACTACTTGAGGATTTTTTTCGCGTGGGATTTACCGGCGTCAGCCGGTATGATATGCTACTAATAACGTATGGAAATCCCAAATCTTTGGATAGGTCATTGGGTAACTGGCTATCTAGGGTATATAATGACTTGAAGATCCCTACTCTCAATTATTATAGTGAAACCTGTAGCCCGAGGTGGTCGGAAAAATGCTGATAGTCAATCGCAAATCTTACTCCATTATCTACGAGAGGAAATTATAAAAGGTAACATTAAAACTATCATTTTAAAAACGGCATACGATAATTGTATGCGTAAAACATATCTGTGGCTTCGGGGGATATATGCCTGTTATAACCAAGTTCATTTTTGTTGAAAATTGGGAAACTTTAGATTTGGTATCTTTAAATAGTCATTTGAAGATACCTATTCATTTAAAAATGTCAGAAATAGCTAAAATATGATCCTAAAGCAAGAATACACCCAAACTTAACAACATAAATCCATTTTTCTTTATGAATACATACTTAATCATTTATTGTAATTGCGGTTCACTTTACTTATTCCAATTTATCTCAAATTCAATTACGACGGGGCCAGCTAATCAATGTAACTTATTTACGTTCTAGAACATTTTTCGCATTGATATTATGCGTTATTTTATTAAGTTAATTAAATCATCCAAAGCCCTTTGATTCTCCCCAAACGTACCTCGTTAGTGACTGTCACTCATAACCTTTTGAACGTTATATATTAAAATTAGCTAAAAAATTTTAAATGATATAAACTGTCACCTACGGGGCACGTTCAGAAAGAATCAAAGGGCTCCGAGGGTACGTAAAACAGTAAATTTTAAACATGTTAGAGTATATAAAAAAACTAAATTTAAATTGTTTTACTTTCTATTGATCACGAAATATTTTTATCATTATGGATAATAATTTCATATAATTTTAATAATAAAATAATATGCTTATGTTTATTTATCAGTTTATTTCATAAATTGTTAATTTTATAATTTATTGATAAGTCCGCAGTTTCCGCCATAACGACATAACTTTATACTTTTGCAAGTTTTAACGAATCAGAAAATATATAACCTGCTCACACCCCCGCGTAAATATGTGTGTTGAATGTGCCAATTGATTAATACAGTATCGCGTCCTGTCTCTTTTGTTCCAAACTAACAGATAAGTTTAAATATTAAAACCTGATTTCCTCAAAAACTCTAAAAGTGGACTTATGTGGTTATGCCTTGAAGTCACAGATATAATAAGTATGTTCCATGTGTAGAGCATTACTTTTGCACGCGAAAAAGTATAGTCACCGGACAAAAAACAGTGGTAAAAAGTCATCGATCTTCTTACACTCGACTTAAAAAAATAGTACATTTGCAACTAGTGTATAAAGCAGCTGTTCTTTGATAAGTGTGATTTTCACCCTCGCTTGACTTGAGTAATAATACTCTCACATGATAGAAAAACATCTACTTTACGCGCTATAACAGCAGTGTTTTAATTACTTATCAACTAATACATTGTTCATCTTCTCAAAAAATAATTCACCCGATAATACGGTTTGAGCCAATTATTAGTTAGATACTGGTATACTTAACAAATTAAAAGCATAACAAAAATGCTGTTTACACCTATTTCCGGTCATTGCACTTATTTTTTTTAATTATGTGATATTTCAGTAGTGTTTAACTATATGAATTATTTTCATAAAATTGTAATATTTCGCTATATTTTTTAACATTCGGTTTCCATCTTTTTATCAGTTATAAATATAAAAGATCTCTCTATTCATATAAAATAAATTTTCAGGTATTGTCAAAATATGTTTCTTATTGAGTATCTATACTTATATTATTTTAAAAATTTTGTTACAGAAACAATGACGAATTTTATAGGAATTCTACTCTCTGTACTTCTCTACACGTATTCAGATGCAAGAGGAATAGAGTTTCAAGAATTTAGCAAGACGTGGTTTAGCAATGAAAATGTAACATATCATTTCAGTGGAAATCCTGCCAGTTACAAAAAAAATTTTGTTTTCGCTGCTTGTATTGTAACGAGAAATTATAAAGAAATGGATTGTACTGTAACTGTAGAAAAATTACAAATGCAAAACAGATCAGCCACTACGAATTCTTGTAGAATAAAATTAATTGCAGATGAAAATAAAGTGCTATTTCCTAATAAAATATTAGGATTGTATACAGAACTTGAAGTAATAGCCTCTATAGAAGCATTCAGCAATGATCATGTCATTGTGGCGTGGTTTGAAAAATCTGGGTATAAAGGACATTTTCATGATACGTTGAAAGTTAGGATCTTAAAAATGGAAACCTGTACTTTTGTCGCACCAACATTACATTTTTTCGTAGATGAAAATATCGATATGGTTATGAGCCAATTACTGCCGTATCAAGATACCTTTGATATTGCTCTTTCTAGTAAGAATATGTGCAACGGTAAACCATCATGCAGAATGAGGTACAACATCAAGGGAAGGCAAGTCAGTGGTCCTGTACCTCTTGCTATAAATAAACACTCTAAGTTATATCCTGTACTAGCAAGTTCCTCAGAAAAAGGTTTCTTCGGAGTTGCAGCATATTATAAAGCTCCTCAAGTTTTTATAAATTTATATTATATAAGTCCAAATAACAGTAGAATAGATTTAATTGATGAAAATATTTCACGGTTTTATTGGCCAAGAGCTGTTTCGAATGCTCACGAGAGGCTCGGTTCCTGTTGGATGCATATTGAGAATCTCATACTCCGATGTGTTCAATTTGATCCAGAAATCGAAAATATCATGGTAATGAATGTAACATTGAAATTGAATGCGGAATCAGCAAAGGAGAACGAGATGGTACAAGTACACAATTTGAAAGAAGGCGGAATTTTACTAGCGACGCTAACAAATCAAAATAAAAGTATTGATGATATAGAATCGAAAAATCTTATTGTTCAAAAAATTAATTCCGATGGATCACAACAAAAAATAGTCAAAATAACTGGACTGGATTTCAAATGTTCTATAAGAACAATTAAAATATTAGAAAATTATAAAGAGATCTGTTTCTACTTTTTATGTAAAAATAAATATGACAGACGGCCACTATCAAGTTATTTAAGTGTTAATGTTAAATGTATATCAAATTATGACAAATAATATGTTGTGATTCATAACAACTCTGATTTTACAAATCAAATCATTCTTATATTTGTCGATAATTTTTCGTACATATTATGTAATAGTTTAGTTTGATTTGAAGCTAATGGTACTAGTATTTGTTGATAACATGTGATGTTGCATCTAATGGCCAGTCCACCAGCAATGCGCTTTGTTTATCACGTGGGTAATACAAAAGGCAACATTTATAATTTCGTCATGAAAAAAGGGCATTGCTGGTAGACTGGCCATTAGATACAACATCCCAAGATATTACGTAATAATATATTTTCATTTTAAAATAAAATGAAAAATCTGAGAACTGTTAAGAATGTTGTAGAATAATGCGCGTCTAATATTTGTGATAAGAAACTGTTTAACCATGTACTTATTTATACATTAAAAAAGTTATTGAAATACAGTCATTTGATATATTATTAGTTATTTATTAATTAAATGTTAACTATATGTATATATACAAGAGCTCGGAAAGTCCTTCCAGTCACCAACGGTGCCTCCTCCACTTTCAGTAACCATATGCAATCGCGAGTTGGCGTCGCAGACAATAAAATCAAGCTCATGCGCACAGTCGTTGAGTTATTGTTTGTAATTGTATTTATAGTATTTGTATAAAGAGAAGTATTAATAAAGAACAGTTTGTATACATAAACCTTTTATTTCTCTTTCCTCTACCTCCGCAGGGAACATATTGCTAACAATAAATGAAAAGTACAGTATCGGTTCCCCGTTGACATTTGTTAGCATGTATGATTTGTTGTAGAGAAGATACATTAAGCAAAAAGATTTGTTAAAAAGCATGATTGTAGATCTTTATCAATAAATGTAAGTATAATTTGGTAGAATCTATTTGTATATTATAAATGATTTTAATAACTATATATATATATATTATAAGAATGCAAGAATAAAAAACTCTAATATCTGTACATTTGCTGGGTTATTGACCAATTTACTCGAGTAATAATCTACGATCATTGAATTTAGTATGTGATATCAACCACTGGATATTCCAAATCGTTTCATGCGGTATGGTGTTACTTGCTGCATAATCTATTTTAAAGCATGCACATCAGTTCTCATGAACATTATGCTATCTGAGAGACCCAGTGAGGTCGGGTAGTATTAAGATTTAGTTTTAACCTTACTGCGATTTTAAGCATCATAAATAAGTAATTCCTACGTAAAACTAAAACATAACCTATTCTTTAAACAGATATACCGTAGAACTTCGGCAGCTCTTTAAACAGCCTACTTTATATCCTAATTTAGGCCTTCGATCCAATTTTTATCATTCTTTCTGTATAGGAATATGGTTTAATATTAAATTTCGTATAACATTTGTATTGACAAATATTATTTATTCGTAAATTATTTAAATAGTATGTATTCAGTTTCAAATTCAATCTTTTGAATTAGAATTGTGATTTGGCTAAAGTAGTATCAATAAATATTTTTTTCAACACATGCATGAAAAAGGCCCTTTTTCTGCGTAGAAAAGTGAATCGAAAATCGAACTTTTCGA
>UXGD01002844.1:0-23356 GCA_900474315.1 Torymus auratus | reverse complement strand
AACTCAGAAAAGTAGTAAAACCAAAAAAAAAAAAAATGCAAATAATAAAAAAACACTCAGTTTGGGTGAAAACTGAAAAATAATTGTAATAAAAAAAGAAGCCCGCTGAATCGAACTAGAGAAAGCGGGGGTGGAGGTGGGATCATTTATGAATGCAATCATAAGAGTAATAATATAGATTTTGTAATGTGAAATATAAAATGTAAAATTTCTATTTAAAAAAATTTTGACTTTTATAGATTAATAGATATCATCAATTTTAATAATTTTTTGAAAATGCAAAAAAATGTATGAAAACCGTATGAAAACCGTATGAAAACGGTGGTATTCATGACCGTAAATCGTCGCGCTGTACGAAGAAAAGCCAATATCGAAGACCCAGACGAAGAAAAGTCAGTTTCGCGCGAAAAAAGTAAAAAATGTGGCGATTCCTTGGCGTTTTCGCGCGGAACTGGCTTTTCTTCGTCTGGGTCTTCGATATTGGCTTTTCTTCGTACCGCGCGACGAAATGGTCTTTACGGGCATTTCTGTTTTATTGCGACTGGAGAATAGTGGAACCTATAGTTTAGTCAAGGAAATGAAGCATATGAGGCTTTTTCCACCGCTTGGGACATAGGGGTAAATCTTGCTAATTTTAAATTACTGTAGAATTGCAATTACTATATTTCAAATTATTGACTATGAAATTATGCAAATTTCATAATAAATACTTTTAAATATTTTTTATTAATTTTCTCATATTGATCAATCTCAAACAAATGCAATATTTTGTCCCAAAGTACGTAAGCTACATACAAAGTAATATGTTACGTCACAATAACGTATATTACGTTTATTAAAAGTGTTGAAATGAAACATTGCATCCCTGTTGAAAGCGCCTTGTAAAATCGTATAAAAAAAAATATTTATATGGTATAAGATGTGTATTTGCACCCGGAAAATCATATAAAATCTTATAGAAATTCAATTATTTTATACCAGATAGATCTATAAGAATTTATAAAGTTTTATTAGAAAGCCTAAAAAGCTTCCATTGAAAATCCAGTTGAAATAAAATTCTAATGGTTTGTAAAAGTTTTTAATTTTTGCACTTATAAGATTTCAATGTTGTATAAGATCTTATGGATTAGAACTTTTGTATTCGTTCTTATAAGTATAATATAAATTTACAATATAAAGCGGAATTTATAAGTATTATAAAGGCATTTCATGTTTTCTTTTATGGGACTTTATATTACTTTACACATTATATCGTGAAACGTATTTAAGTGTATTTTATCGATTTTCAAACTGGAAGGAAATTGAAAAGAAGCTATTTGTATCGAAAGTGTACAATTTATATCACAATCAAATTTTATGAGAATTTCACACCTCTAAAGAAAAGTTTGAATACGATTTAACATGTATCCTTAAAAGTAACAGCATGTACGAATAATTCTATTAGACTCTTTAGGTATTTTTATTAGGGGTAAATTATGATATTAATAAGTTTTTATAGTAATTTTTATAGTATTTCTATTAATAATTCGGAAATTTTTTATAATTCCAAATTTAACATGTTCTTATACGGTGTTAATATACATACAATGACAATTTCTAAATAGGGTTTATATGGACTTAACGTGTTTTTGAAGTCAACTTTAAAACGAATTTTGGAACTTCATCGTCAAATATTTGTATGTGTAGCATTGGAAAGTACTATTATAAACTGAGATAAGTATAATTCTTATATAAAGGAAAGGCTCGAATGTTTTTATTGAAAAAAATATACTTTTATTATGGAACTCCAAACTAGATAGGTACAATGTTAAACTAAACTACGCAACTTATATTCATACTGTTAAATAATTGCTTTCAATCATCAGTTTCACTAGAAGAACTGCTACCAGTAGAATCATTACTGTTTCTAGTAGAACTACTGCTGCTACTGTCAGAAGAGCTACTTCCACTATCGTTATGTTTTTTGGCTTCATTATTCTCATGTTTAGAATTATTCTTTTCTTTCTCCTTCGAATCGTATTTATTATCATCGTTATCGGTCTTCTTTTTATTTGACTTTTTAGCATTTGGATCTCTGGGTTTTCTAATCAAATCTTGTATTTTACTAGCAATATAAGAGTTTACTCTACTACCTTCCAATTCTGCACTGACAGAATCCATTTTCTCTTCATCTACTAAGTAGAATTGGAAAATTTCTAAAAAAAACAATACATAATTAAAATTGTTGTTGTGCCTAATGTAAATATTAAAACAAACAAACTTATTAATGAACGATCTATGATTGTAAAAAATATCAGATCTATTTAAATCATTTTAATTATTGATGGAACTGATTAAATCTCAAATAATCATTAAGTGTACCATTAAAGAAAACTATGTCTTCATGTTAACAGTATATTGAGAGAATATGTTTATATTATCTATTTTATAATTCGAAAGTACAGTATTTTAAAAGTTTCAAAATCTTATATTTTAATAGGAAAGATTTTAGATGTCAAAATCTAATATCTAATACAAATATTAAAATTCCAATGTTTATAGTAACATATCGAAGTTTTTTAGCAGTCAATGGTAACATAACTATTACACTGTGTGCATTTGGCCATATGTTAATGTAACATTAAAAAAATTCTTTTTTCAGCTAATCAGTTTAATAACAGTATTTTATAGAAACATACACGTATATATATATATATATATACACACCTCTAACTGCTAAAATTTCATTTTCATTTATCTTAGGCTTGGCTGTTGCATCTTTTTTAGCATTACACTTTCTCCCTTTAACACTGTGTGTTTTTAATATTTGTATACCTATTATTTTGCACGCTATGCATTTAACAAATCTAGAATAGCCATTTGTTTCCTTTTTACCAGATGATGCCTTCACTGATTTAGCACAATTAACTGCTTCATAGTACGTGTCTAAAGGAATATGTACATTATTTCCACAATGAATCTAAAACATTAAAATAAAATAATATTATTGTGTATGATAAAATAACTTTCAGAAAAAATCTTTTCAGTGAAGATATTGAAAGTAACAATTTGAAACGAACCGTTTTATTTTCCTCATTTTTGTATCCTACAGGAACGTCGCTGACGTTACGAAGTGAATAAGGATTCACCTGTCTTGAAGCTGAAAAAATGTATGATAATTATCAACACTATTTTTAATTTCATTAAGTGTTAATTAAACTATATCATGGATAATTTATGGTACTAATACAGCTGAAGATACCATAAACATTTATAAAAAAAATATATGTATACCATATTCATCCATTTTTGCAAGTATCTTCTTTTGTAAATCTTCATTTAAATTCTGCAGTGAAGAATTTTTTTCTTTATATTTTTCAACGCTATCTTCTAGTTCTTGAACTCTATTTTTTAATTTAATAATTTCGCTACTACTTAATTTCACCATATCCTTTTCCTTTTTCTTATTTTTCTTCTTTTTAAAGGAAGCCTTTTCTTTCTCGCCGCCGTTATTTTTAGAAGAAACCTTTTCTTTTTCGCCGCCATTGCTTTTACAAGAAATGTTTTCTTTTTCCTCACCGTTGCTTTTAGAGAAGGCCTTTTCTGTTCCCTTATCTTTCTTCTTGGAAGAAGCCCCTTCTTTTTCCTTATCTTTCTTCTTGGAAGAAGTCTCTTCTTTTTCCTCATCTTTTTTCTTGGAATAAGCCCCTTCTTTTTCCTCATCTTTCTTCTTGGAAAAAGTCCCTGCTTTTTCCTCACCTTTCTTCTCATCACTAGCCATTTCAGCGATGATAGGAGAATTATTGTTCTTTGGACTAGCCTATTTTATAGTAATTTTTAACGTTAATATCATATGTTAACGTGTTTAATACCATATGAAAAAAAAAAAAAAATTGAAATAATAACAAACCTGACTAATTGTTTCTTCTGTAATCATATAACTTTCAGAATCAAATAAGTCAGCAGCATCAACAACGATATCATTTAGGTCAGAAGTATTATTTAATGGAGTTTTTTCAATATCGAGCATCAACTCATTATCACTCTTTGATATACCTTCCACTTTTGTAGGTGAAATATTTTTTGAAGTACTGGCTGGCTGGCTTACTGAAGGCTGTAAATATACATTATTCTATATAATTCACAAAAGAATGTTTCATATAAAAAAGTTTTATTGTTACATTTTAAATTATATTTTAATATTGAGCTGGTACAATTAAATTATTAGCATTGTATTTAAAGGAGTTTAATAGAAATTCGTTTATATTACAACTAGCTAAGGTCACGCATGCCTTTTTAACAAACATTTAATTATATAACCTAAAGAAATATTAACATGATAACTAAATGTGGAAGTTAGAAATTTTGAGTAATAAAAGCATTCTTTATTATTATTTTTTACCAAAATAATCTACTTACTTTTTTAATTTTATTTTACAAATCAATCCTAACGATTTTAAGAACCAATTAGAAATCATAGACGAGAAAATATAAATTATTAGATTTTTAATTTTAGATAAATTAGAAATGAAAAATTATAATAAAATCAACTAATACCCAATTGTCCCATTTTGGTATATTTCTGTCATTTGAGAGAATTTACTCATTACAAATTATTTTATGAATAGTTACTACAAGTATTCTATACCTTTACTAAACGGACTTGGTTAGTTTTCAATACTTGCACACTTTTTATTGAACATTTACTGTCGGTGTCCAATACCGTTGCGTTCTTGTCACAGGCATCTTGAAATTGTTCTTTTTTTGTTTTTTTCTTCTTTTTCTATATTAAAATAAACAATAATTATTACAATCAATATTAAATCTTTCAATTAAATAATAATATTAAGTATGTATTTTACCTTAGAATTAGAATCATGTAATTTATGTCTTTTATGAGATTTTCCATCTTTTTTATTTTTATGTTTCGTTAGTACTTTTTTATCTTTTACCAAGCTTTTTTCTTCTGGATTAGTTTCTCCAACCTATATACACATATGAATTTGAATAATTTAGTTAATAGTAAATAAAGTAATTTTTGTTTAACATTAATGTTTTGCTTAACGCGAAAAGAATTTTATTACTACTTTTATAAAAAAAATAATACGATTTTCACAAATTTACAACATATATATTTTTGACAAGTATACCTGTTGTCCAATTTTTTCTTGCTTGATATTCATAAGCATTTGGGTCAAATTATTTTTTTCTTGTTTTTGTTTACTATCATCGCCGCTTGTTTCGCTTTCTGATTCATCTTTAGTTTCAGATTCCATTGATTTTGAAGATACATTGCTTAGATTCAAGTCATTTTCTTGTCCATTGCCATTATCTTTTCCATCTTCATTACTATGGGTGTTATTCACATCCATTCTCTGCAATTAAAAATAAAACTTAATTAGTTGAATCATAATCAAACCGATTTCTTAACGAAAGAGAAAAACATTCGAAGTTATTCGTTTGTAATATCATGTTTTTTTTTTATTAAATAAATTAAATAATAAGTTAAAATAAAATATATTTCAATAATAAATAATTAATAAGAAATAAAAAAATACTTTTTAAGGAGTATATCTATTTCATGTGGTGGTGGTGAGAGTGTGCGATTTATGTGTTAGTGTGTTTGTACACATGCGCAGAAGCATATGTGCGTAACTTTATACCGATGTATCTAGCATAGCAAATATATGATCAATTTTATTCGGGGGAAACACATTTCATTCCTTACGGCGAATACAAATTATTATTAGATTTAATACAAATTTCGGTTTGCGAAAGCTCCGTTTAGTATGAATTATGCGAAGGAAGAGAATTTTTTTCGTTTAACGATAATCAGATGAAAATGTGTTTTATGGCTTTCAAATTGTTTGATGATTTTGGATTTATAAAACTACCGCATGAATGTTACGAACAGAAATATTCACCCAAAAAATTTTTAAAATACTTACAATTTGATTTCTCTGATATTGTCTTTTTCAAGCTAAAATTGTTTACAATTTTTCGATGAGTTCTTAAAATACTTTAATTCTAAATTCTTATACACAAATCCTATAATTTTTTAACATTTCGATATTTAACATGACTAATTATTCACAAATAAAAAATAAAATAATTTCGTAGGTGGTATTTTGATATTTAATGCGTTTCATACATGTTAGGAAGAAACGATATAAATATTTTTTCTCTGATATCAATTACCAAAGCTTTGCGCTTAATCATATTGATATCAATTACAGTAAGCGGTCCAGTTTTATTCAGAACTTGAAATAAATGTTTGACTACTGCTGGTTCTTCATTTTCATGAAAGTCAGTATTACTAACGATCCATTTACAGCCGCAAATATACCCTTTTTCCTCAGCAGTAACGACTAAGTAATGAATTTGTATTATTTCATCAGTCGTTATTTGCACAACGGAGTCATCAGTTTTTAAGCAACGATTATACTGAACTGTGTGAAAAAATAATGATTTATGTATGCATCTATTAAATATTTTGATCCGTTCTGTTGTAAATTCTTGCATTAAACTTTGAATTGCGTTATTATGAGTTGAAGCCCCTATGAAAGTTGTTTTGCCAATAGTACAACTTTTTTGCAAAGGTTCTTTTCTTACAAAAAGTGACTTACAGTATTGCACCACAATTGTATCATCTTTCGCATTAGCAAGATAATTTTGTAACATAGAACTTCTTAGCCATTTTTCCGTTATTTGATTTAAACAGCCATTTGGTGCATTCATTTCTCTTATGAAATGGTAAATTCCAGTTTCAAATGGAAATGCTGAATTAGCCCACATGGGACCACAAAGACCCACTGAATCGCAATAGTGCAATGTAGAATGAATATTATAAGTCATAAAGTCGGTACCATATAATATTTCACATTCACCAGCAAATTTTAGAAAACTATAATCGCAATCAGTGAGATCAGATAGTTTTATTTCATCTTGTAATAAAGCATAAATACTTTGAACAAAATATAACACTGAATTAAACTTTTCTCGTGGAAGAATATCATATGTACAACAGATAATTATAAATAATATCAATATTTTATATTCTAAAGCTTTATATTTACTTAAATAATCCAAAGTGCGTAGATTTCTTCTAATATCACGAGTCAATTTTACATTTAACATTCTACTTTTGATTTTAGCTAAGTCGTCTTTATTAAAAAAACCCATCCAGTTATTTACTAATTGCCGACTGACTCCTAATAATGATCCGTGCATATAGTCAGGGGGTAAACTCCATACAATATCGAATTCTTCTAATTCAAGTAATACCGAATAGCCCTTTACTCCCCTAATTACTTTATGTAACTTATAACTATCTTTCAAATCTTCTAAGTGTGATGCGTGTGTTCGTAATTCTGGGTCATCTTTTAAAAGGCAGTATCGCATAGAACCACCAGACCATTTTCCTGGATGATAGCAATAACTACACGAAGATTTTCCATTGAATTGTGATCTATTTTGGAGTTTTGGCCGGGCAACACTATCCACACAAGAATTCAAAGCAATTATTTTTTTATTGTAAGTCACTCCTGTTTCACAATCTGTCACTTGAATACCATTTTTTGCAAGATCATTGGCTTGCTGTACAAAACTTGACATGTATAAATTCATAAAATCTGGAGTTGGTTCCTTTTCTGTTCGCCACAATCCAGCCAAAATAATAAATGAAGGCTTAAAACGAATTTCGGGTGGCAAGTCATTTAAATAAAGATTCATAGGCCAAACGCTTTTTTTTGAACTTTTGTGAAGTGCAGCACCATCTGTTCCATGATTGTATGTCCAAGCTCCAGGATATTTAAGTACAATTTTTCGAAATATTTCACCGTCATGTACATCAGAAATTATGTCCTTGTTATTAGAAGCAAGTCTTCGCTTTTCAGCAAAACTTTTAATATGTTTTTGAACATCTGGCCGATTGACTAATAGTTCAAATTGAAATTTAATATCAAGAGAAATAAATTTATTATCTGACGTAGGGGAAATTTCAATCTCTTTTTCACATACTGAACATTTTTTAGATGTAGTTACGATTTCATTGAAATTTATTTTTAATAATTCCACGTTACATGTCGTACAGTAATAATGTTTCAATATTTTATCAGGGGGCGGGGCAATACTTTTTGCCAATAAATAAGTGGAATAATTCCAAGTTTTAAATCTTGGACCTGCTAATATTCGGATTAAATTTATAAAGGCCTCTTGCAGTTCCCGAGTAATATTAAACTTTACTATAATACTTTTTAACATAAACATAGCTTCAGCAACTGTAATACTTGACTCTTGAAACATAATACGGTGATCACTATGTAAACCGAAGCTGTTATAATTAGGGGCTAAATCGCTATCATCATCACTGAAGATTGAATTTTCTTCGTCACTTTCATCATTTTCATCGCTATCATAAAGAACATTCCTCAGAAAGTCTTCATCAATATTGTTATCTAAATGTGTATTACTTATGTCTATCAAGGGTGAGAATTCATTGGAATTTTCTGAATCTATCTGTATATTATCATCTTCATGATTAGAATTTACTTTCAATGAATCATAAATTGTCGAAGAGCTCTGTTTGCTTGGAATGGAATCATTTAAATTTTTTGCATATTCTGATTTTACTATAAGGATATCGTTATGTAAAAAATATTTTAATTTAACTATATAGAAATCTAAAAGACGAATATTTAAAATGATAGAGTGTAATTATTTATTTAAACAATTTTATATAGTTTTACCAAATATTTGTATACTATTACTTTAACTTAAATAATATTGATTGATATTTTATGATACTTTAACGTTATATAAAATAACGAATGTCGATGCAAAATTTTTTTAGTTTTTTTTTTAAATTTAGAAAATTTCATTTTATATAGGTAAGGATAAATGATTTTACTTAAAATAATGATCGGTATGGTTGCTTATTTATTACAATCTTCCCGATGTTATTGAATAAAATTATTAGAAAATGTTTAATATTGTTTTCATATACTCTACCATTTCAAACTGTGTATAGTATATAGTAAGCGTATTCAGCAAATGAACTTACATATTAATTCATTACTATGAGCTAAAAGTACTTTTTGCCATCTTCTATGTGTCCAACGACTTACTTTTAATTTGTTGTAGTTTTTATCCAGACAGAGTTTATAATTTTTCTTTTTTTTATGATCCATTTTAATGCTTGTTAATGTAATAAGTGCAAATATATCTACATATAATAAAACATTAATACATCATAACATAAATTACTACAATATTTTTAAATAGGACATTGAAAGAGTTAAAAAATTTTTGTTTTGAATACTATGAATTTCCCATACGCAATACAATGTAAATGAACTGTAAAATATAACAAAAATTGTGTAACAAAGATATGTATAATATTTTACATAAACTTTATCTATTTTTATTTTTAAAATATATATACTTATCACACAGATTTTTATGTAATAAGTTCCATTTCAAATACAAAAAGTTGTTAAAACGGGAATGAATTTATAACTGTGCAGGCACAGTTTAATATTTAAAAAATAAAAATTTCAAATTTTTAAATGAGTTTAATTTGATAAAGTCAATGTCAAAATAATTACCTTTAAATTGACCATACACGAAGTAAAGATATAGTAAGAGAATGATTTATAGTGTACTATGTATAATGCGTATGCTTGTGTATGTTCATATACACAAAACCGTCTAAAAAGTAAAAGAAATAAATCTCAACTATCCTGAAAGTTTCGTAAATATATATAAAATTTTAAAATACAAATCTGTATGAATATGGAAGTTATTAAATATACAAAAATTTATAAACTTGCTAAGAATTTTTTTTGAATTATATAAGAAACACTAAAAATCATTTTCTTATCAATTGACTATAAATAACTAAAATTTTAAAATACGTGAACGTGTACAAGTAAGAGTAAGAGATCAAACAATTTCTTATTGTTGTTTTATCGAAAATAAAACATCTATAAATGTGAAAAATTATAAAAATGTTAAAAGGACAGTCTTGTGCAATACCTTAAGACTATACACAAAATCATACGTCGAAGTTGGTAATTTATGAAGCGTATATATATTTGTACATAAAAACCATATAGATAAGTTAAATGGAAAATCTTTACTATACTATTAAAAATCGTTTGAAATCTCGTAAATTTTCCACGCAGAAAACACTATACAAAATAAGTGTACAACCAGATAAAACCGCATCAAAAAAATTAATTTCTAACCATATAAAACCGCATAAAAAAATCAATTTGTAACCACATAAAACTGCATAAAAAAATGAATTTGTAACCACATAAAACCGCATAAAAAAATTAATTTGTAACCACATAAAACCACATAAAAAAATTAATTTGTAACCACATAAAAACGTATATCAAGTTGAAAAGAAAATACTTACAAAATCTTATTAAAATATTAAAATATTAATAATTCAATATACGTTATTACACGTTTTTGTGTACATATGGTTCAATGTTTAAAAATGGTTTTTTAAATACATAATGATAATGTTACTTACTAAAGCGTCTTGTGCGGTTTCTTTTTTCTTCTTTAATTTTTCTGATAATAATTCAGAAATCTCTTTCTTTCTTTTCAAATTTTCTTTGATGTTCTCCTTTGTCGTCGCTTCTTCAACTTCCGATGCTGATATCCATAAATGGGATGGGGGACATCGTTTACGTTCTTTTTCTACTAATTTTTCTAAGTCTTCTTTAGTTTCTAAAAAGATGTACGCGCACACATAAAAACACTTTCAAAAATAATCACAATTTTTAAATATATACACTTTACCTGCATAGAAAATTATTACAGCTTCTCTTACTACAACTTTATCTAAGAACACTTGAAATTTTTTACACTTATCAAAATCACTCGAAAATTTTGGAACTTTTGATGATTCCACAATGTCAAATAGTGAATCTTTATCTCTACTCGTGTCAGTGTATTTAATGTACAGCCACATAATATCAACACGTCTGTACAAAACTCCCGATCGTGTATGTCGCACCACACCTTATTCACTTGATGCTCCCTTATACACTCGATACTGATGCGCGTTTCTTTTGAGAGAGAAGTTCAAGGATTTGTCACCACATGTCTTACCCGTTCAATGCTCTCCGCGATACTGGTAACTGATTCGCATTTGTCTTTTAAGGGAGAAGTTCAAGGAGAGGGGATCGACTAATGAGCGAAGAGTATAAACTAATATAGAGTCCCAATGCTTATACTCTGTTATTACCCCTCCCGCTCCGCCCTCCCCACTTCCCCTCTTCAAGCGGCTCGAGCATTTTCCAAGAAGTATTTGGCCGTTCGGCGGAAATGTAAACACGGGAAGCTATTTTCTTGTGTTCTGAAACACTGATGCATAAACGCACCTACATAGCACTACCTTATAAACAGTATAGTCCGTTTTCGCATCGTGTTTATCGCCCTTGGTACGTTCGTTCAAAAATGCTTAAGGCGCAGATAAGTGTGACTACGGACTTAGTGCAAGCAGTGCTATAAACTCGTTAATATAATGCAAATAATAAATGCGCATGTAAAAATGTTATATGATATAGGCATACAAAAATGTTGTATAATATAGGTATACAACAACATGGGAGTAACGTTTTCACCTCTCAGAACAGTCATTTGTTTTAGTGTACACGAATGTATTGGAACGTTTGTATCATATTAACCCTTATTTGAAATATCGTTCAACATGTGTATTTGCACCAGGAATTACATAAAGAATCCTACAAAATTTAATTAATAGAAATATAAGAAAGTGCAAACTAATACAAATAACATTTTTTTGTGTAAGTACAACAAAAATCCCATTAGTTATATTTTGGAAAAGTACAGAATAATCTGATAAGTTATTATCCTGCAAGATTCTAATTAATTCATTTAAAAAAATCGTATACTAATCGTCCGATAAAAGACTGGTTAAAACCATATTAATATTGTATATGTACATTCTTATTAAAGTTTAATATCAACTGTCCACACAGAATCATTTAAATATTCTATTGTATAAGACTTATAAAATCTTAAAAAATAATGATTCCTAATCTTCAGAATTTTTTTATAAGTATATTCTTATAAAAACTTATAAAATATTTGTTAATTTGGAATTCCATATTCAAAACAATAAGATATAATTTTTTGCTCGTTGAACGTAGTTATATTTTATAGGATTTTATATGATTTTATAAGGCGCTTTCAACAGGGATATGTCTGATGCTAATCAACGTAAAAAAATCAATAATAAATATTTAAAAATATTTATTATGAAATTTACATATTTTCACCGTCAATAATTGGAAATATAATAATGGCAATTCTAAAGTAATTTAAAATTAGCGGGATTGACCCCTATGTTCCAGTAGCGCTGCCAAGCGGTCAAAAAAGTCTCATTGCGTGTGTGGTGTGTGCTGATGGGCTATCGGACCGGCATTCCGGCAACGACGAGGACGAACTTGTAACTAGAGAGGTTATGTACGAGGGCGAGGAGCGAATATTCATTTGTTCATCTGGACAACTAAGCAACGGATGTTTTTCCAGAAATGGCATAATGTTTCTTGTTCATGTTGCTGCATTTATATAGGTAATCACTGTTCCATTTAAACCTTTTATCATACACTAATGCCAGACTGAGTTTTTCTAGGTCAACAAGAGCAGTTCTAGTGTTTCTTCTTCGGACTCTGAAGATATCTGGTTACATTGCCTTCTCCATTCATGTTGTGCTCTTATCCTACAGACAATGTCGTTTCACCATTGTAGCTGCAGTAGCATTAAGTGCGTTTGCAAAGGTCTTTCATGGGAGCTAGTATTGTAAGTATTAGATTATGCGCATATATAATCTCATTAGAGTATTAGAGAGTGCAAATATGAATTAAGAGACTAACATTGAAATAGTTAAAGCTGTTGTTTTTGTATTGCTATACTACTATATGTGTCTTTTAGCTGAACGAGAACATTATTATTATATACAACTTTCTAGTGTAGTTCGACATTATCAGCCTATTAGCTGTTCTGTTTTTTAGAGCTTACACATAATTCTTCTCTTTTCACATCTTCCAGACAAACAATGCAATCTTGTAAGTAAGATTTTAAATGTTTTCTTATATTTTCTCCAGGACTGTGTTTCTCCAGGTCAACAAGAGCCATTCTGGTGTTTCTTCTTTTGACTTGCAAGCTATCTAGTTTTATTACCTCATCTGTTCCTGATATGCACTTATCCTGCAGACAATGTCGTCTTATCATTGAAACTGTTGTAGCATTATGTATGTTGGCAAAGGTCCTTCATGGGAATCGTTATTATAAGTATAGATGATTCACATGAGATTGAAATGAAAAGGAGCAGCATTACGACAAAACAGTATTTATACCAGGTAAATATATTATCTTTTCATTATAAACTGTCATTTGGTTGTAATGAATGTTTTCAGCATGATGACTCATCAGCTCTCTTGCTAATATGGTAAACTTCTTGAACCTATTAACTTATTAGGCATTTTTCGATGTACAGCTGACAGTGGTATGCAAACGGATATGCTGATATTTTTCTTATACTTGTACGTGGCCTGCACACACTGCGAGATGTATCACCTAAGCCCTGCCATTACTGATGTCTCTTGAGAGAGGGAGAGAGACAGAGAGAAAATTGTGCAGCAATAGTTGTTGCAGCTACTTTCAAAGATGTGAAGTATGCTGCCAAGTGCATCTACAGCTCTCCTCCTCTACAGGTGACAGCTGTGATATACGTAGGTATTGCTCCTCATCATCGTTAAAGGTCTGACATTTTTCAACTTTATTTTTCCACAAGTAAGTATCGGGCACTTACCAAGAGCGTGTACCTTTGGATCCTAGAGTTGCATGTCATTGTGCGTAGCACTTCTTAAGCTGTTAATCAAGCTGTTGATCTAAAGCTGGTGTTGCTACACTTCTGCTGAAGCTTGACTGAAAGATTGGGAGGTCAAATCTCTGCTGAAAATACTCTCAGTGTGCCTGCAGTGGAACTAGTGTATGTGGAATGCGTCTTTGCTGTGTCTTCACATCTTCACATAGTGTTTGCGTCTCTTCTTAGTGTTGACAATCAGTGTTTCAGTCCTTCGATATGTTTTGAGAAATAGTGGTCTTCTACTCACGATGGCTCCAAAGATTAAGGATTGAATTACCTTGTTTCCATAAACACACTAAAATCTTGTGCTTTCTTTCTCTTTTGTAAGATTAATATGTATAGAGTAAGTACTTATATAAAATTGTTTATGCTGTTATATTTTCTTATTCTCTGACAACTTTTATCGCTTTTTCATAACCTTGTTATTTTTTATTGTTTACTGGCTACATGACTCTGTTATTAAAATATGTAAATACAGCTCAATTAATATGAGCAGTAAAGAAATTACTTTTTTCTGGTATGATAAAGGTCGCCTAGACTCACTCAAGTCAGAACACTGCAGTCAGTCTCAAGATGATACTACGTTTGAGTCTGGTATTTAGCAAGCAGCCTCAGATCAAGAAAGACTACGCTGGAAATGTTGAAGGACTTGAATTGTGATTCATGTGATTTAGATAAGTATAAAAGTTTATACAAAAAAATAGAAATGCCAATTAAAGTTTAAGTATAGTTACTTTGTAAAAACTTTTTTTTACAGCCTACCAGAATTCATGGACTTTTACATTTATCATCAATCAGATTGAAATAGCTACAGCTATGTATAAGAAGAAGTCCATATTACTAATATTTTGGATTCTAAGCTGTTACTTCATGAGCCTCAAAGTTTTGAGAGAAGAAGCGATAAAGGCATCTTTCTGGACGTAGAGGAGCAACCTACATTTAAAATCATGATTTATCAAGGTTTCGGAAGCTCCATCAACAAAGATCAAATTTCTAAACAGAACCAAGAGCCCCGATAAAACCTGCTGCATCTTGTGACTGCATGCATACAAGGACATTTTCTCTGATTTTTAAAAGCAGCCCAGCAATATAAATGATTTTAAGCCAAGATTACTATATTTCTTTGAAGAAGAGGTGAGTGCATCTTGTTTGGTTATATTAATTCTCAAAATTGATTATTTGAAGTATCTTATAAATTAATAAAAAGTACACACTGCTACAACGTAAATTTCAACAGGGTGTAAAATATGAATTTTATCTTCAAACTTTTTGTATAGCATATAATTAGGAAAAATTTGCATTTCACAGTTTTGACTGCCCCGCTAGATGTCAAATAAAAGTTCTTCAATCAGTTAAGTTGAAGAAGCCTTCATACACGCAAAAGCTAGAGCACAACTGGATAACATTTCTTGAAATTCCTAAATTTCATATCAGTGCATTACGGGCCAGCAGATGATATTTAACATTTAATTATCATGGTGAGTTCTCATCTATTTCTAATCTAATTACATAAAGGTAATGCATATCTTAAACATGTCTGCTAAATTTGACAGGCAGCTTTTATTTTCTTGCTATTACATTTTAGCATCCATGTTTAAATAGTTGTGTTTTGTACAAATTTGGGATCCAGTGTAGTGTGAGTGTGTCGGATCTAGCAGGTATGTTTATAATATGCAGGGTGTTTATTATTTCTTATAAAGGATATGGTTGAGTAATAAATCTGGGAGTGTCAGTTATATTGTAGTAAATAATGGATAAGCCGTATTGATTAACTATGGAGAAGAATAAAACTAATTTTTAGAGGTTATAGATTTATTTATTACTCAACTATACCTTCTTACACGGAGAAAAATGTTCGAATAAAAATTACTATGTTTTATTGTAACCGGAGGACAAACTTGAATTCTTAAAAAAATTACTATGTTTTCTAGCAAAAATTGCTATGTTTCTAGTCATTTTTACTTCATTTATAGCAATTTTTGCTCGAAAACATAGTAATTGTTTTAAGAATTCAAGTTTGTCCCCCGGTTACAATAAAACAGTAATTTTTAATAGAATATTTTTCTCCGTGTAAAGTAAATATTAAATGCCATGCATATTGCAAAGATGCCTGTTATAGCAGGCCTATAAATCTATTGATCGTATGGACACACACACTATACTGAATTTCAGGTTTTAACAGAAGAAAATTGCTAAATCTGACAAATGGCTTTTACATTCTAGGAGCAGTATCAATTTTTTAGTAGAGAAATACTAATCAGTTGTGAATTTTTTTTCCTGAAACATGAGTTTAGGTGGACCAATCAAGTGTGTGTTCATTGAAGATGGCACGGTAGATACGAATACCAAAATGCTAATCTTCTAGACGACAGACAGCTTTCCTGGAGAATATGTGACCATATTATAATTTATTTTTTGTATAATTTCTCTGTTTTGAAAGTTTTAATTTAATTTTGTAATTTAATTAATTTTTGTTTTTTAATTAACTTTTTAATTTTAATTAATTTTTTTATCTTAAATGAATTTTAATAATTTTAATTGATGATCTTATTTCGCTTTATAAATACATTTGGAGGTACGCTCATAAATTTGTCTCAATTTTTTTTACGCCTCTGATATTTTAACATTTATTTACAGATGCAGGAGCACAAGCAGAAACAGAGGACATGGTCTGCTACACCAAAATTTGATAATCCGTCCTACTATAAAATACCATCAAAACTTATATATCAAAAATTATATTCTATTATTACATGAGTTGTGGTATCCTCATTTTCGTCCTAGCTTATAATTTTAGTTAAGTCAATAACGGGTAACCTGAGCTGCTGGTTAAATTTTTGCCAGAGCTTATATTTTAATTATTTCATGTGAGAGAATGGGTCTCAGATATAGGAAGTTGAAGAGTTTCAAAAAGGAGAAAAATAAAAGATCTGATGGCTGATCATTTTCATAGTTTTATGGTATTTTTCTTCCAAGGCTTGTTTCTCAAAATGTCAAAAATTTGATCATGCTAACTCATACATTAGTAATACAGGTGCTGCTACAGTGGTTGTGATTTCCTGATTTTCATTATAGCTTCTAATTTGTGCTAAGTCAGTTACGGGTCACCTGAGCTGCTGGTTCAGTTTATACTAAAGATTATATTTTAGTTATTTCATGTGAATGAATGGGCCTGAGGTAAATAGGATAAAAAAATAAAGGATCTGTTGGCTGATTGTTCTTAAAGTTTTATGGTATTTTTCTTTCAAGGCTTATTTTTCAAAATATAATAGTTGAACATGTATCTATTTGTAAACTCATTTTATAATAATTAATAAACTTATTACTTAAAAAAGATGTATAATTCAAATTTTATTTTTGTATACAGGAGCTGGAATCGTTTGTATGAAATTTTCATTGTTTTATTAGTTTATTTAATTATATAAAAGTAAATTTTATAAACATTAATATTTTTAGGTTAAACATTAAAAATTTGCTTATTAATGTTAAAATAAAAACCGTTTAAAGATTGTATTTAGTCCAAAAATAAATTGTTATTTACATATAGAAGCAAGAAGAAAAAATTTATTTATAATTTATTAATCCTGTCCCAACAAACAAATAAAAAGTATAGGTAGTTTATTTTTATTCTGATAAATAAAAATAAAATAGATAATAAAACAGATAATAAAATAAATAATCTTATCATTAATTTGAAATAGCATTATTTGGAATAATCGAAACATAAATGTTTTTGAGAAATATTTAAGTATTGTACTGATGTAAAAATTGCTTATTGAATATTGATTCAATGTAAATATTTTCTTCAAAATATTCATTGCATGATATAAAATAATACTCAAATTAATGAAAATGTATTAAAACATTTGGGATCATTTTTTTAACATAGTGTTCTGAAATATATATATACTTTTTTTATTTGGAGTATGTAGCATTTTCCATAATTCAAATTAATAATTAAAGTTAATCTAATCCGTCTATTTTTGGCATTATGGTTATACATCTTTTTACAAATCTTATCAGTTTCTCTGTGTCGTAACATACACAATGGGCCGTGTGCGCTGTCCGCTTGAATATAGCAACCCTAACTTGATTGGTTCATCCCTTTGAAGAAATTGTTAATAAGATAGAATGAACCAATCAGCCTAAGGTTGCTATACTCAAGCGAACGGCGCACACGGCGCACGAGCACCCATCTGGATAGTTCGTTAATAACAAAAGAGCAATGATTGGACTATATTGCATTAGTATAATTTTACACTTCTGTGGTGATCTCTTCTGATACTGCTCGTGTTAGCTATATACAACGATTAATTATAATCGCTTATTGTCATTAGATAGAACAATCGCTTTTTACTATAATTGTTAAATCAAGAGTACTTATTTTTCAATCCTAAGAAATATCTACGTTACTTGTAGATTTTATATTGTGCATATATGATTCGATGCACGTTTATATTATTAATACTGTTATTAGTATTAGTTGTGTTTTTTAAGTACTAAATATTAAATATGATTGACAACACATACGGAGAGATGAAGTCAAAGGAAAATACATTCACATAAAAAGATTAAATCTAGATTATGTGTATTTATTATCCTTTGTAAAATAATTGGTTGCATTTCACGGAAAAGAGCGTTGGTGGATGGGGCTCTTTTCTCAATATCGAATGTAAATAATATTAAATCTTATTCGTTAGAAAATTATTTTTATCTAAGGTCCGAGCGGTGGCTCGATTTCTGTCAAGCGCGTTCGCGCTCCCGTTCCAGATGGTTTCGAATTTCCGGCAGTTGGCAACGCTGCGCTTTCATGTAGTAAGGCACGTGGGCAGAGGGACTATGCTGAAACTTGTAACCGGCATAAGTAAGCGGGAGAGTGACAGTCGCTTTCGCGAATTCTGTGTTCTGCAATATTTTGCGCATAAACACAGTCATCAAGTAAGTACATATAGTAAGTACATCTCGAGATTCTCGAGCTCTCGTTTGCCGTTCTCGTTACGTGAACTTGCGCGAGTGAGATAAAAGAAGCATGTCAGCGGCACTCCTGTTACCTACAACTTGCAAGAGGACCACGGACTGCAGTCGCTCGCAGAAGGATTACGTGAAGTCGGTGAAGTGCAACAATGACGAAGTAGCCGATGATCGAAGAGGTGCTGCAAGTATAAGCCTGTCTATAGTGATGCTCGGATACTTCCGTCGAGAGTCGAGACCGTATTATCATCATTAAAATACGTCCAATATTGAGGTTAGGTCCACTGTTTACACCAGGACCTGCAGTGCTTATCGGTGAGATTAGTAATTTTTCCATAACAGTTAACGTGCTAGGTGACTGAGTTCCGTGCTACTTTTCTTGCAGGTACAATGTAAACTTCTTGAAGCTTCCTCACTAATGGTATGCGTACAATCCCTTGCTGAACTGAACTAGGGAGCTCCACTTTAGAGGTTTATTGTCTTCCCATCGAGACAAGCCAGAAGATTCTGTCTTGAAGATGCTTCTGCGTCAAGGTTAAAGAATAATTTGTTGCTGCAGACGTTTATGAGATATACTGATGGTGAGATCGTCCATGATAGTAGGTGGGATTTGAAGGTGGAGAGCTGGTTGAAGACTCAGGAGCTGCTACTGCTACATCTTTGAGATATTTTCTTCAGACATGATGTTGGCGCCTCTTAGGATCTTCAGCAGGTGAGTACGTTTTCAATGGTATAATTTTCTGTTTCTAGATTCTATAGTAGTTCTGTGGTTTTTCAGGTGATGGAATCAACGTAAGGAAGGTGATGGCAGACCACATAATCCAAGTGATATTAGGCCACGTAATCCAAGTGATAGCCAATAGTATAATCAACAGCGTCCAGTTGTTAAAGGAATTAAGATGTTAAAAAAGGAATAGCTGCTAGGTCCGTTTTCTTCATCTACTTTGAGCATAGCATCACGAGGTAGAGTTCATAGGTGTCAAAGAGTGTCAAATGAGTGCCTTCATCTAGGATATAGCTACTTTGTTCCTCAAATTGGCTGATGTTAATTATGGTATTCATCGATAAACTCAAGACAATGTAAGTTAATAACACACTATAATTTCTAAGTAATAGTTTGGTTATATATATAACAACAATAAACTTTCTCTTGCATTATCCATTCTGTGCAGTCAGTATCTGCCACCCACTTCCTGCCTTTCCTTATCATTAATACCTTGCATTTGTTTCCTTTGCTCCCTGCTTGTTTCTGCTCTTCTGACTTCACTTTTTACTTTTTTTCTCTTCCTTTTTCCTCACTTTCACTATATTTGTCGCTCTGCCACTCCTCCCTTTCACTTAATTTGCTGTCGCTCTCTCCACATTTCATCTTCTCTCCAATTTTATTTTCCACTTTCCTTGATCTTTCTTCCATGATCCTTTTCATATCCTTTCTCATCTTTTCTATCAGCATCTTCGTTTACCTTTATTCTTTTCTTAAGCTCGTACACCCTGTTTTATATCTCCTTCAGTTTTCTTTTCATTTTTCAGCTTTTTTACAGTTCTGTATTCCATTTCTGTTCTTTAGTTCTGGTATATATAATAAATTATATTTAACCTTTGGTTAACATAATACAATTTAAATTTTATTGTAATTCTTGGTTAATAAAATTTTCTTCGCCGCTAGTTTGTTTGTTCATGTGTTTCTTTTTACACATTCTTAATTGCATGAGTTCTTGTTTTGTCTGTGATTCGTTTGCTTTAATGTTTAACATGCTTCTTTATGTGCATACAAAATTGTGTTTATGTTTGTAGTAATAGTAATAATAATTTATTAATTTCTCTGATTCATCTGTTTTTATATGTCACAGAAAATATATGCTACATTTGTTAACTTTGTGTATGTGTAACAACTCTTTATTTGAGTGCTAGTGTACATGTTTATATGAGTGTAGCTATCGTCTTAAAAAGATAATAATTTTAACATCTTATTAATCTTCCGTTTCCTTTCTTTTTTATTACCAATGTCATATTCCTACCTATTTCTTGTATAGAAAGTTTTTTTCTTCAGTACATTTTGTGTTATTGGTCTTCTCTAGCGTAATAGTCCTTGTGTTAAACAATTACATGTACTGTTATAGCACAGTAATTTTTTTACTTGATTCATGTCAGTGAATAACTTGAAGCAATCTTTTTTCTGTCCCTTGCAAATAGTTTCATTGGTTTATTTATGTTTATCATTTTCATGGCCGTGAACACTAATTCTATTTATTTTATTTTTATTAAATTAAATTATTATTATTTTTATTAAATTAAATTATTATTATTTTTATTTAATTTATTTATTTAAGGAGTGTGACTGGACGTGCAAACAGTTTAATAAAAATGAGCAGAAGCACAATGATACATAACGCTGCAATAATGGGGACACAATTTTTCACCACAAGAAACTTCAATAGTTGTTCAATCACTCCATTTTTATTCTGAAGAGGAATAAGAACGAGCGGGAATCGAGTAGAAATTCACTGTTTTTGGAATCGATTTTCAAAGGACCATAGACCTCATCGACAACTCATAGGTGCGCCAACGCTATGACAATCGTAGCGCTGCTCGACATGGAGTGCTTGTTCCTCAAAGCTACCGACAGGACCTTCTGAAGAAGCTTGTGGCCTCGCACTATTTGCATGTCCAGTTCTTCAAAACTGACCTGCGGTGTCGATACTATCATGGTAAATTATTTGGTGGATATACATAGCTTATGAAGGAAATTTACCAGCTAAACTATAACGACGTCAGTCTGCTGCAGGCCGCACATGATTCTTTCGTCTGATGCATTTGGAAGATCGTTGGTAAATCCTAGCAGTTGGTAGTCCCGCACCGTATTAGATTCAGTTCAAGAAACAACTAGCCAAGCTTACGATCATACTGCGCAAGACCAAACGACGTTATAACATTGATGATATACGTAAGTTCAAATTGATATATACGTATAGTTACTTTTTTAATTATTCAATATTAAATAGTTTTTTTTTTTTTTTTTTTTTTTTTAATTTATAATTTTGCAACATTTTCAAATGCTTATAACCTTTCACATGAGCATATATTTTTATTTTTTTCAGTTACTTTTTTCTACAATGCGACACGGAGACAAGTTTGATGTAGCAGCAACACTACTACTACGAGCGATGTTGCCCTTGCAGATTGGGTTGCCGCTCTCAATTTGAGAGCTCTGAGCTCCCACTGCGGCAGCTCTACCGTCAAAACTATGGCTATCATTTATACCAAGCGTCAGAGTTGCCGATGTGGGAGATCCGAGTTCTTAAAGTGAGAGAACGGCGGCTCTATTTGCAAGGGCAACAGCGCTGTTAACGATTGAGACTTCTGACGTCCGTGCTAGCATCGCTGCTGCCTCAAACTTCTTTCCGGCAATATAAACGAGTAAGCATTTTTCAAAGCCATGATCCTCTTATCATAAGATTAAAAATTATGAAAGTGGTGAAACGACTCCAAATTTAAACTGAGTACTCTTACATATAATGAAAATTATAATTATATGGCGTTCTTTTCGTTAATTTGTAACTAATTAATCATTTTTCAACACTATTTTCATATGTAAATATGTTTTTTCTGGTTACCCCGGGGTTCAAAAATGGATATTATAAAAATTCTAGAATATAAAAGCCACCGATCAGATTTATACTCTAGGAGCAACATGAATTTTTATTAAAGCAATTTAGATCCTTTGTGATTTTTTTTCAGAAGCAGCAGCAGGAGCAACATCTTCAGCAGCAAAATGAACTATTGTAAATTGATCAAGTGTGTAGATAGATGGCACATCGTTGGATATGACACGGTGGGTAAGACCTACCTGCTGATCTATACAACAGGCAGCTTCCCCGGAAAATTACAGACAAAATCATTGATATCTTTTTTGGTTTTCTTGTTTAAAATCAGCCAGTATTTTCTTTATTTCTCTGGGTCTGTTACTTAAAAAGTTGAACTTTTGGACGAGAATGACAAAAAGAAAAGAATCAAAAAATTTCTCTACATTTTTTTAAAATTAAATAATGAATGAAATTAAAACCTTCTAAATAAAAATTAAATGATAAATGAAGAATTAGTATTTCTTATTTAGATTCTTTTAGTGGGCAATCACTACATTTGCAGCATTGGCAATTTCATAATAAGAAGTTTATTCTATATTTTTTAAACATTTTTTACTTATTAGGTTGGCTTTCAGATTAGTGTGTAAACAAATCATTATAAAAAATTTAAAATAAGAAAAATCTGAAATAAGAATTGTCACAGATATATGAAATATATAATTCTTGCAAAACTAGTACCAAGGGAAAAAAAATTTTGTGATTCTTTTCCTTTTGTCGGTCCCCTCCAAAATTTCAACTTTTTAAGTAACAGACCCAGAGAAATAAAAAAAATGCTGGCTGATTCTAAATAAAAGGAGAACAAAAAAAGATATCAATGATTTTTTCTGTAAACCTAATAGTTTTTGAATAA
>UXGD01002843.1:0-23361 GCA_900474315.1 Torymus auratus | reverse complement strand
ATTATAAGTATTAAGTTTATTTTATTTTTATTTTGATGTAAATATCAATTTTGTATGTGTTTATGCAGGCGTTACAATGGTTGATTTGAAAAGACTGGGTGGATGGAAATCATCATCCGTAGCAGAAGGTTATATAGAACAGTCAATTGAACACAAGCGAAAGACAAGTAAAAAAATTACCACTGTAATTGCAGGACCATCAAACACAGAAGAAGATAGAACACTTGAACCAGAATTAAAAAAACAAAAATTAGAAGTAGATTCACATTCAAGTTCAAATGTATATAATACAGATGTTTTACCATTACAAATGGATAAAATAACATTGAATATCTCAAGTTCGAGTAATATTAATATTAATTTTCATAAATAAATTTTTATTTTATCAAATTTAGTCAAATTTAACCTGATCAAAATTAAAAAATGTTTTTTTAATTAAACTAGTTTAATTTATAAATTTGTGTTTTTAAGTCAATACTGTAATATTGATGTATTGAATAAGAAATAATTTAATAAATGTTATATTTAATATATAAGTGTATTATTTATTGATATTTGGCTGTTTATATGAAATTTAAGTATTTCCCGCAAACGTTAAATTTGTTAAAAGAGGGAAACAAATCTAATTTTGGTACCGCTATTCAGGGAAAAAAGTGGCCATATTTGTTGAGATGGGAATAAAAGAACAAAAAATATTTTGTTCTATCTTTAAAACAATAATTTCGTCAAATTCATATGACGTCAGCAAGCTACCTCACTGAAAACGAAGAAAGACGAGCGCTATGGTAACGACACTGACACAGAAATTTGCCGCTTTATATTGAAAAATATCGAATAGTTTATTTTACCTTTGATAAAAATTGTCATGCCAACTTCAGAGTCGTAAAAATTTACTATTTTTCAAAGTAATGCTCGAACACACTCGTCATGTGGGATTTTTATTACTTTTTGAAATAGTAATTTTCATGATTGGTGAAACAAAATATTATAGTATCTGCCAATTTGCTACAGAAATCATAAAAATTACTATTTAAAAAGTAAAATTTGCTACGAAAATCGTAAGTTACTATTTTAAAAGGTAAAATTTACCATGAAAATCATAAAAATGACTCTTATAAAAAAATACAATTTACAAACGAATTTTCTTCGAGTAGAAAGAGTAAAAAATAAAGATTAAATATTTGTTTTTTCACAAACTAGAACTGATTAATATCAAATGATGAATTATTTAGACGAAAGATTATTGACAACCCCATTCAGTAGATACATGACTTCATAATCCTACAATAGTAACTACAATCAAAAATGCTCTCTAAATAAAGCTCGCGAGAGTATACCAAAGATCCTCGTCCAACAAAAACAAAGCTCCTTTCTATAGTCTACCAGTGAAGAAACGAAAATGAGCTTAGCGTGTATTTCAATGTAAATAGCTATTTATTTACGCGGCTATTTATAAATAATCCCATGTTGATAGACAAACGTTGACATGTTCCTCCAGCTAAATGTTTTCCACCGCTTTATTTTTACCCTAGTACCTTTGTTGTGTAGGGGAATGGTATCACCTTGACCTACGAATCGACACGTGGCTTTTCGAAGATATCTTGAGATTTCATGGATATACCATGATTAAAACTGAGATTTTACTAGTCAACATTTGAAAAGTGTCTACGATTGTGTAAAAATGTCAGACGGCGGTCGTTGGGCAATGCACGTCGAAGCTGAAAATAACAGTTGTTATGTAATATGTTTAAACAAACCGGCGCTAATTTTAAATTTGCTTGATTTTAAAAATAATTATTGCATTTCACTTTTCAGAGTATCAGGATTTGAGTTTGCTTCGTTTAATTAAAGCGTATCTTCACTATGATTATGCTCGGATTTTGACTGAAGTTAATCTTCACTTCAAAGCAAACAGGGAACCGGTCACGTGCATATTCATTACTCAAATATTCATTTTTCAGAAGCGCATTGCAGTGAGGCGAGAGATTGATTTTCCTGACAATTGGGGTTACATATACTAATTAGCAATAAATTCCAGTGAAATAACTTTTTAAATTAGTATTCGCCCTTCGAAAACTTTTAAAGTTCCAATTTTCGATATGTATACTTGGTTCTTAGTTTCTTGGAAACAAAAATAGTTGCTGATTTTACAAAGTATACCGAGTGATAATTTTATATATATCTATTTAAAAAAATTAAACTAAAGCCTTGGAAAACCGTTTTATTAGGTACGTGAATCGCGTGGAAAATAGTCTCAGGCTTGAACTAATTAATCAATCCGCTTGAAACTGGGCTAAAGTCTTAATTGTCACATAAACAACGGAATCTTTCACTTATAACTTCATGAACTGCTCACCAACTGCACTTTACACTTGCAACTTTTGATTCGCAAAATGTAGCTACAATCACGGTTGCTACAATTTTGGTAATTGAGTTGTTGTTGTTATTCTGTTATCTTCGCTGTTCATGCTACTCAGACAATAGTCTAAGAACAACTGATTGTTGAAATGTTGACAAATTCGCGCATTAGAAAATTAATCGTACAAAGTGCAAAAACCAATAAACTCTACAAGTTGTTTACTTTAATGTATTTAATAGCGTTGAACTAAAATCGAGAAATAATCAATTTAGAATTCGAGCGAAATAACGTTGAAATAAATCTCGCGATAAATGAGAATAAAGTTAAAGAGAATGCGCAATGCGTCCTAGATCTAGGAGCGAGCTCAGATTCGGTACTATATATTAAAAGTGGAATTTAATTTAGAAACTAAATCTGGGAGACTTTATTGGATTCACGCGAGAACACTATCCAGTTTTGCAATATCAACGCCAAATTCAATACCATCATAATTTATTCGTACCTCATTATTGAATATTAATAAATCTCAAAAAACAAAACACTCCTACTTGTTAATTCAGAAATCTCTCAGCGTAGATGACAATAAAAATGTAATTTTCAGTCTATATAGAATCTCTTAATTACAACGTAACATCAATCACCACTGTGACTATACCAAACGAGTCTAAACTTATACTTTTGCTCTCCCCAACAATCTCTTTCACCAATCCCAATAAAAAATCAACACCAGCATCACCAAAAAAAACTCACTGCACACAGAAAAAAGCCACTACCACACACACAGAGAGCCACACGAACCATCGAGTACTCGCTCGCACGTGGCGCTCTCCCTCCTTATCTCCTCTCCTCTCCTCTTGCCTGTCCTCGTCGTCGGCTGTCAGAGGCTACCTCGGCCCCAGGCGCCCTGCTGCTGCTTCGGGTCGTCGTCGTCGATGCTGCTGCTGCCGGCGGCGTCGCGCCTCCTCCTCATCTGTGCGTCAGCCCGACGACACGCGGCGCAGCTTCTCTCGCTTGCTCTTTTCCACGCTGCTTATCTTTGAGCTGCACTGCTACTCCCGCCTCGATGCTGATGCTATGTTGTATAGTCTGGAGGGGGCGCACGCGCGCACACACTTAACACAGTTTCCTTGTTGTCGGGCTGGGACGAAAGAGAGGTGAGACGTGGATGTGTATATAGTAGCAGGTGGATGGAGTTTCGTGCTGCTGGTTTTTCTTGGAGCTTTTCGGGTTGTCTTGTGCGGGTGGACGGATGGCTGACGATTGCGTTGAGAAGCTGTGTTCAAGTAGTTATTAACGTCGTTGTTGGGTTATGGGGACTTTTAAGTCTGAGATGTAAATGGTGGGGGGTGAAAATTGACCGATTGAGAGGTTAATGCAATCTCGTTGACTTGTATCACTTGTGGTTACGGAAATGATTACTTTAAAATGCAATGCATATTACTACGTAAACACAGCTTTGAATATTTAAGAATATAAACTAAATTTTATCCCCGAAAGCTCAAAATTCATAAAAAAAATCTTAATCCTATTCACACTGCGGATGTCTCTGAATCTCATCTCTCGTGTCACACTCCAACCACATTAAACCTTTCCACGCACACAACCAATGAAAAAACAACAAACCTGTATACCCTCTCAAGAACCAATCACCACATCTCGGCCTAATCACCACTTTTCATTCTATTCTCTTCTCTTCTAACCCTTCCCCACTTCTCTCTCCCCACTCTCCTCTCTCTCTCTCTCTCGTCCGTCCGTCCGCTTTTGCGCCTCGCGCGCGCTCTCGGAGCATTTATTTCGAGCGAGGCCGAGAAACGCACGCGGCGGCGACGGCAGCAGCCGGATTCTCGGGAAACTGCGCGACGGAAAAAAGTGGCGCGCCGAGAGAGAGAGAAAGAGAAGAGCCGACGAGGTTTTTCGGCCTTTTTTTTGGAGAGAGGGATGGGCGAGGAAGGGTTGATTTGCGAGTGGTTTGAAGAATGGCTATAGGGGAGGATTTTCGTTGGCCGATGTGGAGAAATGTGGGTGGACGTTGGGATTAGTGTAGTTTATATTTATATATATCGTGGGGTTGAGGAATTTTAATGGTACGGTTGTGAATTTATTTTAATAACTTTAGATCGAATTGTTATAACTGGATTGTTGTAAGAGTAGTGTAGGTATTATTTTAGTAATTAATAATTTTACTTCTCATTATAGTTTGTTTTTACATTTTTATGCTACGCAGAGTTTTAAATCGACATTTCAAATTTTTTACAAAAGAAATTGCAGTAGATGACTTTATTGACCCGTTCTTAAAGATCCATGTAAAAAAGGCACTCGACAGGCACGAGCCGTTCTGTTTTCTCAACCCAGAAATCAACTTTATCGCCACACGCGCCACATCCCCAACGTAAACAAGCATAAGCCTCGTTGGCTAAAAAATCCCTCGCGTCCTCGAGACGCCATCGCGCGACCTTCTTCCTCCTTCGTCATCGTCATCATCATCTTCTTCTTCTTCCTACTTCGGTGTGCACACGTAATTACCCCCGATTAGAGCGAACTTTTTAAAACTCGATAATTCGCTAGAAAGAGGGAGCGTGAATTAAAGCTCTTGAGGAAAAAGAGAGAAGAGTTGAGGGTGAAGATTGTTTTTCGCGCGACTCTCTTGTAGTTTTTAAGAGGACGAAAGGGGGAGGAGGATAGTTTAGGGGTTGGCGGCAGTGGCGAAGGAAGTTTGCGCGCGTGGCTGGCGAGGTCTCGAGGTTGAGTGTGTGGTAGTTTGTTTTGGAGTTGTTTTTAAGCGGTGACTTTTATTGTCCGTTCGATAAGTCGTGTGGTAAAACGTTGGGGTGTGCGTATGTTTGTAAATTTTAGAGGAATTTTTACACAGGATACAGGTTTTTTAAATTACAGTTTAAAAGACAAATTTGTTCGAATATGGTTGTTGAGACTGCACGTCGTACCGTAGTTATCTATTTCTACTGATACACATTCTTCATGAACAGCTTTATAAATATAATTTTAAAACGTTCGTAATTATTAATCGTTTTAAATTATTATTAAATTTCTTTGAAATTCTCAAGCTATGATGTGCACTACAAGACTTTACTTTTATACCACTACGTCTTTATAACACTTTAAGCTTTACTACGTCAAAAGCGATGATTTAGTATGTATCTCGACGATTGAAATCCGGCGGCTCATAGCTCCTACAATCGCGGCTTTTATACACTATAAAAATCTTATTCACTCACGAAAAAACAATTAAATGCACTTCCCCGCGCGCGCCGCGTGGAATCCGGCAGGTTTATTTTCGTCACCGCCGAAAAAACAATCTCAGCAATGGCTCAATGTTTTCATTCGGAGATCTCTAGGTGATTTAAAAAGTCCCTGCGCCTGCGGGCACGGATTTTAGACGCGATATCGTACCGGTAGACGTGATTTTACCCAGGGTGGATGTACATGTGATTATGTAAAAGATTGAATTAAATTTTGGGTGTAAAAATAAAGTCTTACATAACTTATAATTATTTAAAGTTAAACGAGGAAAATGGGGTTGGAAGCTGACGGCGCTGCCTCATTTCGTTGATAGGAATTAATGTGGGAGATGAAAACACGCTCAATATTTATAATTTTGCATTTTTTCAAGCGTGAAACTGCGTTTTTGTCAACTTTTTCCGGGTTTAAATTTAAAGCAGCTTACCAACAAATACAATATTTATAACGTTTATTATAGTTATTACGGTCAGTTTTTGTATGAAATATTTAAAAAAATTTCAATGCCAATCTATTTTTGCGTAGTTTTTCATTTACATTAGCCGCTCCTCATTTACGATATCCCAAGCAAACATTACGAAGTCACTATTGAACCGTTAATTCGATCGATATTTAATGCATCGTAGAAAATATTTTATGTAACTAGTTCCGTAACAGCGGTTCCTTGTTATTAATAGTGAATAGGCGACGAAACTCAATACTTCACTCGCGCGGTCCCATATATATCTATCTAAACCGTGTTCCCAAACTCTCTTACAGATTCCAATTTTACAATTATTCATATATATCATTTTATTTTACAATTATTTCGAATCCGCGTGTAAAAATACACCTTCGAAAATTATTTTTAGGCCGCGGCACAAGACAGTTCGTAACGTCTGTCGGTATACCTAGTAGTATACAAAGATATCTGCAACACACTAAACTCACTAAACCGATCCATAATCCACTATAACACACACACACACTCGACAAAAATTCAAACCCTGTGGTTCCCACACCTACATATCCAGATCCATCCGCAAGCTCGTCGAAGCGACGGCTCGCGCACGACCGGCCCATATAATCCTACGCTTGCAGCTACCCAATCGCACCCACACACGTACACATACACACAGACATCAGACTCAGAGACATCAGCAGTGTATATCTGTAATCAGTACCCCGCGCGTGGCGTTTCTTCTCTTCCGCGCGCACTATCTCGCGTGTACCAAATATATATGTATATACTCTTTCTCTCTCCCGCGCGCGCGCGCGACGGATGGAGGAGAGAGAGAGCGACACAGACACACGACGTTCGGAGGCGTCGCGACGACACTGAGCGGCGACGGCGAGCACGCGACCGGCGCGACCAGGTACTGAGAGAGAGTGAGAGAGAGAGCAAGAGAGAGAGAGAGAGAGGCAAGCAAGCAGGCAGGCACCCCAAACGGTTATTAATAGCCCCTGTCCTAGCTTGCTCGCGCGCTCTAGAGACGAGAGAGCTGCCCTCGAACCGCGCGAGTAGTCGGGCAGTGAGAGAGAGAGAGAGAGAGAGAGAGAGAGAGAGAGAGAGAGAGAGAGGGAAGAGGTAGTAGTCTCGATTCGTCGAGACAAGGCGGGAGAGACAGAGAGAGAGAGCTTTTGGATGTTGAGGTTGGGTTTTTGGTTGATGGGTGCCTGCTGGGTTTTTGGGGGATATTAATAGAGAGGAATGATGTGTATATGGTTATAGTAATTGTTAGTGTATGCTCAGCCTTTATAATTAGTTGGATCATTTACTTCCTTGTAAAAATTTTTGTATCTAAAATTTGAATTTATTTGAGATTGTTCTCGTTTACTCGATGTTGGTGTAATGGAATCTTCCTAGCGCAAAATATCGTCTATTGTTAATAACTGGCGCCAAGAGAATTTTAATTCAATTTACTTGCATTTCAGCAGCTAGTATAATCAAGAGATCGTTTAGTTGATTTAACAGATTTTTTTCAGCAGCGATTTATAATTTAATAATATAACATAATAAATACAGAATTGACATCTTCGTAGTTGAAATTAAAACTAAAAAGCTACGCACTTTTTTTGAAAGCTCTAAAGACTACCACGGGACGGAATCACATGTCGCCTTCGCACGTTGTTTTGGGGTATTTCATCACCTGGTTTCGTCGCGTGATTCTCTCTCGACGCATTAGTGAGTCACACTCCCGAATGAGCTGTCAGTGATATATTAAATATATCATTATCAACTAATTATTGTAGGTAAAGCTTTATTTACGGAGTAGTTTATTAATATCACGGAACGTTAGCCTGATGCTTTCTTGGGCAAGATTGCGTTGGGATGGCATGTACGCCATCTAGTGACTGAATTTCGTATTGAATGTCGTAAAATTAAGAGAAATCCTTGTGATACTATAAAATTATTCTGATAACTTTTATAAAAAGGCCATTGGTTTAGCAAAGAAAATATTTTGTTTAATATTTTAAAATGTTACATAAGGTTGATTTTAAAATCATCGTAGTAAATGATGCATTTATGTTACTGATGAGTCAAAACTTAACCTTTATCAATGTTTGAAGTTGTCTAACTACTTTTGTAGAAAAAAGTTCATCTACTGGTGGATTTCAGCTACTGGGCAAATCACCCTCGAATATTTCCAATATTATTTTTCAGATCAGTGAATTAAAGCACATACAGTTCATTCACGCGTATCAGAAATTTCATCACGACACATTCCACAGTCCAAACTAAGACCAACATTCTAATCAACCGTACAAACACAAGCACTCCGTTCGCCTTATAAATTTAGCAAACGAAAAGTACGCCATTGCACACACCCACACATACAGCTCAGATAAATTCCTATATAACTAACAATCACCCGATATTTTCGAGACTCTCGCTACAGCAGCAGCAGTAGCACCGACGCCGAGAATAGTTAATCCAAAGTGTCTACAGGATGTGATTTGAATTCGTTAGGAGAGCTGTCTTATCGGCGAGCCGTCGTCGACGACGACGACGGGAAAAGGGAACGAGAGACAGCGAGAAAAGAGAGGAAAAAAAAGAAACGAAGCGAACGCCGGACCGTCTCTCTCTCGCGCGCTTGCGCTCGCAATAGAGGAGAGTTCTTGATTTTATTATTCCCCTTGAGAGATTCGAAACGAGGAGGGAATCAGCGAGTGGCGCCCGCACACGTTTTCCAGCGTAGTAGCAGCCAGTGTATAGCTGTAAAATCATAGGGTCCGCGAGAGTGAGAGAGAGTTCCCATGGGCGGACCCGACGTTCCGCGCGCGCTCATTTATTGACCCGGAATTTTATTTACGAAACACTCGTAGCGGAAGGATTTTTTCGGGACGGACAATGTAGTGTGACGAGGGTGTGGAGGTGGCGCGAGAGCGGAATTGCGATAAGGAAATACCGACTCTGCGAGGTCGATTTTCGTTCAAGGGGAATTGATTTTTGGATTGAAATTTAGTTTATGTTGTGTCTTTTTTATGTAAAAAAAGATATTATTGGTATTGATATTATACCTTTATTGTCATAATACAACAAATGTTTAGTAGTTTGAACAGAAATATATGTAAGTATAGCTTTTTAATTTACAAAGTCACACTCTGACAGATTGTAGTAATCTTAAAACTGAAGCTGTACTGAACTCTTAATATTGATGATCTCTTCGATTATGACAGTAACTTATTTTCATTTTGAAAAATTTCTATCCAACCCGTCACAATTTGGATCTTACAAGTCGACACTGAAACTTGACTCCCACGGCTTGATAACAATAACACATGCAAATCCACTACCCCTACACTCCATTGTAAACAACCCGTAATTCCAGAGTAAACTCTCTGCTCCCACAGCCGAACCAAAAAAACTCTCTCCACCTATACCTACCCCGAAAAAGGAAAACCCAACGCACACGAGCGATCGGTAAACAAAGCCCATCACCGTCCTCCTCGTCGGCGTCGTCGTCTCTTTCTCCCCGCGCAAAATCGATGCACCAAGGTAACGCTTTTACATCCCTTGAACGCCGTCCAAATAAAATCTGCAACAAGGAGAACGATGCGGAGATTTTTGCGCGACTACGGCGACGGGAATTCATAAATACAGCTATCTTGTGCGTATACGTGGAGATGGAGAGAGATATATGAAAAGGGGGTATTGGTAATTACGCGAAAATTATCTGATCGCGGGAGTCGATAGCTCGAGCGGATTTAGAGGGGCGGCCGTAAGTGCGTTACCGGGGATGAAGTAGTGGACGCGAGTGGATAAGTGCGGAGTGTTGGGATTCCAGTGAGATTTTGGAATTTTTGAGAAATTTATTTATACTGTTGTGTACCTAGTGAAAGGAGTTTCCTCGGTTTATCAATCTGTTGAAAGTTGGATTTATTAACTTGACATATCGACTTGAACCTCGATAGTATGGGTACAAATGGGCAGTTATTGAAACCATCTAAAACCTATAGTAGCAAACGATTCATTACTGCTAGTTGTGAAAGAAACAGAATCACCTAGTTCCAAAGTAATGATGTAACCAACTTGGACGGCACTTAATATTGTCTACATTCTGGTGAACAATCTTTATTATAATTTAATATAAACGTTTCAACTTTAGCCTCATTTAACATGACAGGAGAATCCGGCTGCAAAAAGTGCTTTACACAACCTATCACCCACTTACAACACACGTATCTCCACCAGAGTTGTAACAATTTCATTTTCATCGCTACAAAAAAAACTAGCATCCGCACCATCCAAAACCACGCTCTAGCTACTTCACCCCCACCTCTTCCTTTCTCACCCCCGTCCAACAGCAACAACAACAACCACAGCAGCAGCACCGCAAGCAAAAAGTACGAGCAGCATCTCACCCAGCCGAGCGAGCAACCGCTGCAGGAGTCACCCCCTCGAGCTGTGTATATATACGCGGGCGGAGCGACCGAAAAAGCCGCGCGCGCGTTTTCGCAGACAGCGTCGACGGCGACGCGAAATCCGCGAGAGACGCCAGCGGCAGGACGAAGGCGGCGGAGAGGAAATGTTTATCGTTTTTGTGGTTAGGCAAGGAGAATTTTGGTATGGTGTAGTGGGTGTATGGATATAGTTTGCAGATTTTATGTGGTTATGGTAATGAGGAAAATTGTCAAGATTGAGTTCTAAAATTAGTATTTTGATTAAGGGATACCTTAGTACGGTCACCTGGTGCTCAAGGTGTTATGGTTCTCAGTTATCGGTTTAGTTTTAAATTTTAAACATTGGGACTTGTTTTAGGGACATTTCAATCTCCGTTATGGTATGTATATTACGGATCGAACAAAGAAGAATTGTTGAAATAATTATATTTCAATAGAAAGCAAAAAAGAAACTATGGTAAAAATTAATCAGAGAGATTTCAATTAACTTTAATTCCATTGTTTTGGTATAGAAATTAGGGTGAACGCCATTAAAATCTACCAGAATTACCTTTTCTCATTTATTATACAACCTTATTTACATAATCGTGCCCGGTTAATACCGTTAAATGTATTTATTTACCGCGGTATAATGTGTATATTTTATGTATTACAATACGCCGCTAATCGCGTGCTAAGTAAAACTTTTACACTACATACATAATTCATCATTCGCGTACACGTTATACTTTCAGAATAAAAACCGAAGTATATTCATGTTATCAAGTAACCATCAAAGCTTCACGAATCATGATCCGATTCAGCTAATGTACGACATATCAAGATTAATCTTGATATTGTATTGTCTTGCTTTAATATTTAAGACAATAATTAATACAATATTTCTATAACGTTTTCGATACAATATCAAGATTGTGGTGACAAGAATCTAACGAATCTTGTCTTGAATGTAACAACATTGTCTAATCGTAATAATCATAATAACTAATTAAATAAAAACAATTATTTAACTCGCACACAAAGGCGCCTTTCTTAACTCAATAAACTTCGATAGTTGCTGATGATCATCTATTGACGAGATGTATACCGCGCTCCTATATCCCCTCGGGCCAACTTACTTAGGTACGTGAGGCTCCAGGGAGGGGGTGCGCCACCTCGCGGTAGTGCGCAAACTAGGCTCTGGCCGACGGCACATATGTGGCGAAAAAAAATCAAATTTCAAATTTAGCATTTAATTATACCAAATCGCCGGGTGATGCGAGATCCACGTAGAATGGGAAGGCACACAGATGTGCTACTGTAAGCAAGCGGTTATTTTAACAATTCATGAACCCAAAGAGCCTGGTGACGGATAAATTTTTCATCTATACACGAACCTCGCCTCTCTCTACTTTTTGGGCTTAAGACTCTTTTAAATAATCAACTCGTTTATTGCGACACGTCTGTAACTCAATATGATCAAGAATTTCAAGACAAGACAATAATACTTTACATATTGACTGGCAAGGTCAAGACATGAGAGAAATTTTCAAGAATTTGCAAGAGCGAGATAATAATTACAGAAATATCGTATTGTATTACTCTCATACAGCCCAAATACGAAGTTTCAAAAATTATTTTCTGAAAATTCACATAAAAAATACAACACACCCAACACCGACTAACTACCGCGACAGCCATAAATATCCCCACATCCGCTAAAACCCTGACAATCAAAACCTCCGACATCACACGCCACCCCTTTTTTTTCATTATACCGCACTGCTATCCTCCATCTCCGTCGGCGGACTCGCGCGCGGGCCAACGGAAGCGTAAAACTTTTTAAAATCAGCGATACGCCCGCTAAAAGCTCGCCGCTGCTCTCGGCCCCGCCGCGGTGATAACGTAGAAAAGAGAAATAGAGCGTAAGTGCATGTGGTGTACATCCCTGCGCGCGCGAGCGAGCTAGCTAGCGTATATACGTATGTGTATATAACAGTCGCAGCGGGCCGCCCCCGATCGATAGCCAAACTCTACTCTACTCTCTCTCTCTCTCTGTCTGGCGCGCGAGCGAGTGCAATCTCGGCGACGGGGTACCGCGACGACGACGACGACAACGACTGTCTTTTGACCGGCGCGGCAATAATCCTTTTTGTGGAGGAGAGGCAAGAGGAGGGATGAATTTCGATGGTGTGCGGTCGTTGGGTGTGTATAGTGTTTACAGTTTTTATTGGGAGATTAGGATTTTCGATGGTACGGTGTGATTGTTGAAAGATGCAAGGGTCGTTTTTGAATTAGAGTATTATTTGATGAAATTAGGTTTGTGAGCTACGCAGTTATTTCCGAAGTGGAATAGTATAAGTGAACGGAATTCGGAACTGAAGTGGTTGCACAATTCTTAATAGAACACAATTAAAAGAGGAAATTGTGCAAACAGTAACGTCTAGTAAAATTCAATTGATATACACTATAATAAGATTGTTTCAATCATGATTAATATGTGTTACTATATTATATTATGGTAAACAGTTCAAGAATCACACATATCATCTGAATGGGAAAGAAAAAGTACTTATTGAATTTCAGTTAATGAAATCCGCACGCTCGTTGAAGCGATTACAAGAATTTTCATTAAAAGGTATTATCAGAGAATGTCAGTAATTGAACATCTCTTAATTAAAGTTATCCGTTATCGGAGTACACGAATTTAACACGGAAAAAAAAGATTCGTTAGACTGCGAGCAGACAAATACAGTTATATGGACGAGACTTGGCCGGTTAAAAAGAGACAAACAATTAAAAGATTAAATAAAAGATATTGAAAATTAAATAATTAATGTAACTACTTAAAATAGTTGATGTAATTAAATAAAGTGGTTACAGGGGGATTTACTTTGTGAGGTTTGTGAACTTATTTATTGCACAGTAACTATTTTCTTCAGTTATACTTTAACTTTATTTCCATCTAAACGAATCTTTTTATCTAATTAAATTGAATCTGGTAGCAAACTTTCGTTGATCACTCGTGCAGAAAAAAAAGAAAAAAACTTTTTTTTTATAAAAAAAAATATTGCCATTTCAATCATTATACTCTCTACCACAGCATATTGCAAATCTTCTATTTCTCTTTTCAATACTACTCCAATCTATCTCTCTCTCTCTCCGACCAAAAATACATCTCTGATGCCGTGTCGCATCACGCGGCCATTCCAAAACGAGCCCCTAATCATCGCACGCGCAGAGCTCTCACCTTTGAAAAACCAACCACGCCGATGCTATCCACGATAGGAATTGCCCGTCCCCACTACTCTCCCTCTCTCTCTCCAGAACGCTTCTCACCACCACCGCGGCCTAAATAAGTGTATGTATGTATGTGTATACGACGCGCTAATGACCGTTCTAAGTTTGCTGGCGCGGCCGGGCGACGAACTTTCAAAGGTCCAAGAGAGAGAGAGAGCTCTATTCCGGTTGACGCGCGCACAGGTGCAGAAGAGGCCGCGCGGAGAGAGAGAGTTTATTTAGCGAGAGTGGAGTGCGTGGAATTCGAAGAGGGTGTTAAGGTGATTTGAGGGAGAGAATATATAAAGAGGAGCGCGCGCGAAGCCTGGAAAGCGCGTGCGAGTGAGTGAGTGATTGGAGGGAAAGTGAGAGAATTCGTCGTGGTCGTGGTGATTTATGGAGTCGCGAGTGGGGGATTTGGAATTGAAAATATTGGCGTTAAAATGGTGACGCTTTAGTGTGTGGATTTTAGGGCTGAACGAGAGCGAGGCAATACAATATTTTTGTAATTATTGTCTCGCTCTTGTAAGATCTCTTGTCTTGGTCTTGTCAGTCAATACGAAAACTATTATTGTGTTGTCTTGAAATTGTTGATCATATTGGAGTTATACAGACGTGCTATAGTAAGAGAGTGGATTATTAAAAGTCTGCGTGACTGCACAACTGCTTCTTTTTGCGTGGAACTCGCGTTACTGGGCGATTTGGGTTTAAGAAATTTTCAAATAATCAACTCGCTTATCATCGCACGTCTACTGAAATCCCTTTTTTTGCGTAGACCTTGCGCCCCCAGACTATTTCGGTTATGAGTTTAATTGATTTGTTCACGGTCACACATCTCCGTAGCTTCACTTTTTTGCGAGGACCTCGCACGCCCTGTATATTTGCGTTTCAGACCTTTTTAAATGATTCACTGTTAAATATATTCTTAAATTTAAGAAATAAATTTACTGAATTTAAAGAATAATGTAATTGAACGCAATTTAATATTCAAATACATTAGGTTTAATATAAAAACAATAAAATTACGACACAAGTATAAATAAATGTCAAATTTGAAATTTGATTTTTTCCGCCATATATAAGCCGCCGGCCAGAGTGTAGTTCGCACATCGCCGCTAGGCAGCGTACCGACTCCCTCTGGCCTCACGTACTTAAGCAAGTCGCCCCGAGGGCACATACAGCGCAAATTATTACGATTAGAAAATGTTAAGTTATTTTCAAGACAAGAAAATATTCTTTACATTCTTGATTCAACAATCTTGATATTGTATTGTTCACTATATAATAATATTGTATCGAGTATTGTCTTGAATATTGAGGCAAGACAATACAATATCAAGATTAATCTTGCTATATATGAGGGAGGATAATATATCTTGTTCGCAGTCAATATTTATCACTAAGAATACAGTCGCAGAAAGTAACAAACTATTGAAAAGGATTTATAAGACTTTCCAAACAATGTAAAGATTATTCTTCAGTTTCATCAGCAAATTATCAATTTCAAATTACAAACTAGCATTAACAACGACTTTACCCGTTCGAACACAACGAATCGCTTTTTATTTATTACAAACTGATCAATAACAGCGTAGTTTTTACCTAACGGCCATTTCCAACCCGTTACACGTCCCGCAAAAACTTCCTCTATCAGGATCCCGCGCACACAGAGAAACGTTTGACGCCCACGCGCATCACTGTCTATACAACTCTCTCTCCCCTCCTCCCTCGTGAAAGTTAGAAAAGTTTTTTAATGAAAAACGATTCCTCCACCCACACAAAAATCGCTTGGTCTGACGGACAGGTCGGCTCGCGTGCGCAGGTATTCTCCGCGCGGTGCGCTTAATTTTCAGGTGGACGGGGGGCTGAAAAAATCTCGGTGCAATTTGCCGGTCCGTTTCCTTAAACTGCGCGCGCGGCCCGTGAGTCGTTTCATTTAGCTGCTGTATGAGAGTTTTCCGCAAGCGGAGACGTTTTGTTTCAGCGGTTAGTTGGATTGTGTAGTTTCTAGTTCTGATGTGTTGTGGCAGTGCGGGCGCGGAACGCGTTTGGAATGGGCTCTTTAGTGGATGCCATTTTTGGCGCTGGTTTTGGGATTATGTTTGTTGGGGGAGTGTGTCGAGTGTTGCGATTAAGAAAATTTAAGATAAAGCGGTGGCAAATTTAATGAAAATGATATAAGTGAAAGGTATTTTTAGGATGACGATGAAAAATTTTCAATGCTGTCGATGAATGTACCTATTTAAAGTATTTGATGTAAAAGAGAAATGGAAAAGAAATCGAAATCACGTTTGTATACGTCAAAAAGTTTTGAAAGCTCTATATTCAGCACAGTAGATGCGTGTCGAGCACGGTCAGACATTAACTTTGCTCATAATTCGAAACATTATATTTTATGTCTATTCATTTTTCCAACTATGGTGATATAACAATTGCAATAGATTACGTTGACTACCAAACACGGCCATACAAATAGATTTACCCAACATTTATACCAAGCATTTTTAAGCTCTGTTGACGACCATTTCCACCAACGAGCTACCGAAAAATCACCTGTCCCCTCCAAAAATCTCAAAAACGCAACCCACCCTCTTCCCGTTTATATCAGCAGCCATATACGCTCTCTCTCGCGCGACTATATAACTCGCGGGCGCCGCTATCGACGCTGCGGCGTTCGCCGCCGCTACGCGCACGTGCTCGCACTGCAGCATCTCTCTCTCCCGCGGCGAGACGGCGGCGGCTATACGGCGGCGACACACAGTAGCGCGCTGCAGCGGCGGGAATTCGCGCGCGCGTGCATGTCAATATTTTCGGCGCGATCGTGTGAGAGGGAGGAGAGAGAGAGAGATGGATGGATAAATGTGGGTGGATCGAGAGGGTTAGTGTATATAGGTATAGGGGTGGGTGGTTTTTGGAGGAATTGGGGTGCTAGAAGGGCGACAATGGTGTTAGGGTACGTAAGTGTCCTGTTTATTGAATGATAATGGGGTGGTGTGGTATAGGTGCGTCCTATAATACTAAGCTGGTTGGGTATCGGTGTGTTAAGCTGGATGATACACTTTTTGGATAGTTTTGAAATGCTTATATTTATGTAATTTTGTTGGGTTTTCATCCGTAGACGTAATGTTTGGAGTTACTTTAACTAAGTTGATATTATACGAATTAGAGGGGTAGGGAAATACCTATTTTCAATTGTAGACTAAGCAGGATTATTCGCTTACGCTGAGTTAACTGCAGATGATGGCAGTGGCTTTTATGTGCAACCGTATATGTCAGATATTATTATGGATAATGGCTAGGATTTATTAAATGTGAGGAACGATAAACTACTTTTATAGCTACTTTTATATGGCGTTTAATACTATTTTTTTAATATTCATACCATTTCAAAGGGAAATGGAAATTGTGATAAATCGAAATGTGTAAGGTGGTTCATATTCGTTTACAACTAGTAAATAAACAATAAATAGAAAATCTCGTTAAAACGATGTCAATAATATCATGTCTCCAAAAAATATATATAATGCGCGAGCAAAACTGGATGAACTGTTAACCATTACAAAGTCTACATTAATTTTACCTATGTTTACAATGGTTCAAAAATCAATTATCGCCATTCATTAAATATTCAAATAAATTCTAACATGAACAAAATCAAAATACTATCCGACAAATTGTCGAAATTCCATATTATTTCCAACAGTCCCTCACATCCACAGACTGCAAGCACATCGCACACACCTTTAACCCAAACACCACCATAACCTAAAATCTAACCCTTCTCGCAGCCACCCTCTACGCTCGCTACACCAGCCAAAGTATTAAAAATCATAAGCTCCACGAACCTGTCCAACGGAAGGGGCCTGCAGATACGTCGAGACATCCGGTTCCACCATGCAGCTCCTCAGGGTATCCGGGATGAACATGAGTAGGTGGGACTCTACCGGTCCAGTCTCTCTTTCTCTGTCTCTCTCTCTCTCTCTCTCTCTTCCCCTATCCTCCCGCTCGCTTATACGACAACGCGTAACAACAACAACAACAACAACAAACAACAACAATGCGGGTGCAATGAAAATAAGCACATATGTAAGAGAGCGCGCTCATCCGCTGCCGAGTAGGCAGTAGTATAAGCGGCTGCTGCTCTGCTGCTGCTTGCCGCGCCCAGGCACGCCGGGCATCCTACCTAACGCGGGCCACACTCCTCACTCGACTGAACTCTCTCTCTGCCGCGCGTCCGCGCTGCACCTCCGCGCCAGCAGCAGCAGCTTTCTCCGCGCGCGCCGCTTGCTTTTTCCCTCCCTCTCTCTATCTCTCTCTCTCGCTTATACGAGAGATATATAGAGAGAGCGAGAGAGAGAGCTTTCAAGCGCGCGCAAGCTCGCGGCGCGGAGGGGATGGGCGCCGCGTCGGCGCGCGAGAGAGACGGGGTGAGGGGAGAGAGGGAGGTAGGAGGGCTAGTAGAGAGAGAGTCAGTGGAGGGTGGAGAAGAGATTTTGGAAAGGGATGTAGTGGGGCTTTTTTGGGGGATGAAAGGGGCGGGGGATGAATGGAGGGTTTTGGTTTTGGAAAGATGAAGGTTTGCGGTGGGGGATGGGTTGGGGATATTTGTGCTGTTGGTTGTTGTAAATTTTTGTTATTGTTTCCTTTATTGGGATGTAATGAGTGTATTGGTAAATGGAAGTGTACTTGTCTTCGGAGTCCTATTTGATAATATAATATTGAAAATTTTATGAATTAATCATATGCGTACTATTAGAAAATTACGGTTTGTCAAAATTTAAGATTGTCATATGGATATTGGACTGTGCTATAATTTTATTATCATGTCAAAGTAACTTTTGTTTGTGAATCTGGATAAATCTCCTATAACTGAACAACGTAATCATTAATTGTTCATTCGAAAATGTCGACGACAACTTTCGGTTGGAAGACCTTTTATATTAATTTTCTCCACTTCTAATTTAACGTCCGTACATCAAGACTAATAATTAGTAAAACTAATAATACCTTTACCTCATTTTCATACCAGTATAAAACGACTAATAGGTAGTATATACTATTGAATAAAATTATAGCAATAAAGATAATTTTAATGCTAATAGGTAAACCCGATTTCATAACACATTATATACTATTCGGTATACAATAGAGGAACACAGTTTAATTCGATAAAAAGCTTCGAGTATTTGCGTAATTAACGTAAGTAGATAAAGCTGAGCCTAGCAAGACAGTAAATAAAGAGCACTTGAATCCATTTCGTGGCCTCTTGAACCCAAACGTTTAAACTCACTAATTAAATACAACCTTATTTGTTTACTAAATCTAACTGTAATAATAACCGAGCATCAATGTGCTACAACAATCGTCTACGTAGACTCTCAAAAATCCCACATCACGATACCCTCTTCCCCATAAAAAAGCGCAGCCCATCCTCAGCCAGCCGTTTAAACTCCTCTGAAATTGTTTAGAAGCCATAAAAGAGAGCAACTCTCCTCACCCCGTGTGCCTCTCTCAACCCTAGGCAAACTTTACAGCCGCGCGTCCCTAAAATTCGCGCGCGCTTTTTCTCCGTTTGTTTTTCCCGGCGCGCGCCGGCGGAAATGAAGGAGAATGGATGGCCCCCCCTCCTCGCGCTGCAGGGATTTTTCCTCGGCGACGTTCCTTCTCTCTCTCTCTCTCTTTTTATATACATATATATAGGACTTGGAGCTCGCTATTTTTCTCTCTTATACGCCGCTGAGCAAATTTCGGGGTCCAGCTAGTGATTTTTCGCTCTTAGGTTGCGGCCGCGGGGAAAGAGTGTTTTTAACGCGTACATCGCGAAGCTTTGAAGTTTTAAAAGGACCGCGTGGTTGGTGGCGAGGCAGGTTTGTAAATCGAGTGTTTTTTTGGGGGGGATAGGAGGGGGAGAGAGAAAAATGTGGAGTGAAAATTTTTCCGTGGACGGGCGGGTTGAGTAACGGGTGCTCGTTGAGCCGAGGAATCTACGAGGAGTCGGTATGTATACAATGATGGGATGGTTGGTGTATTTTATGAATGAATATAGTCAGGGAATGATGCGTATGTTGTTGGGAAAAAAGTGATTTTTATTGTTTGACTTGATTATTGTTGTTTTGAATTATGCGTTTATTTATGGTGAGTATCCCATACATCATTCGATGTTTGCTCAATATTATGTGACAATATTATTTTACAATAAGTGTATATGCAATATTGTCGAATCTGGATAGTCTTGTAAAAATAATATTGTCACAATAATGAGGAAAGATAAAAGTGCTAACTGAAAAGCGCAAACCACTATGCGTAAATAAATACAACTTGTCTGGCTTACGTGTGCATTTTCTCGTAATTGGTATCTTAAATTTGACGTCTATTTATAATTTTACTATACGTATATGTATACAAAATCGATAAAAAATAATTTTACTTAGTCCTGTATGTATTATATATTTTCCACACAAGAATTACTTGAGTAAAATGGAAATAGAAAATCTATCCGGATAATCTTAGACGCTAAAATATTTCTTAGATTAAAAACATTACCACCCACAGAGACACGAAATTCTTCCTTATGAAACAATTACATCAAACCGAGCTATATACAAACCCCTCAATCACCCTCAAATGGCAGCCCTCTTCCCACCAAAAAAAAACTCAACGACCCTCTTCACCCCATCAAACCTATCAAACAAACGTAACATTCCTCGGATCCCATAAGAAACGCTATAGCGGCGCGTCTTTTATTCCCATCCGTATATAGTCGCTCCTGCCGTGCGCGCGGGATGCTCGCTTTATTGCTCCTCTCTAAAGGCGGGCGGCTAAACAGAGGAAAGGATTATATGCGCGCACACTCGGATAACCGAGAGGGAGGAAGAGGGAGAGTCTAATCCCTAAGGGGCTGCTGCTGCTGCTGCTCTCGCATGCTGATTTGTTTGTGCGGAAGAGGAGGGAGAGACGCGAGCATCTTGACATCCATACGGATGTATGTAGATGTGATCGCGCGCGGGGGTATATTGACTTTTCTCTGAGGGTTGGTTTTTAGATTCTTGTTTTTTTAGAATTGCGTTGTGCGGATCGTTGTGATTTTAAAATGAACACTGTGTCTATTGAGATATAGGAATTCTCAGAGACATTAGAATTACCAATGATTTTGATATATCATTTTGTTTTTAATAGCGCAAAGAACAATGAATATACTTAACTATAGGATGATGGTAGATCGTAATGGTGATCATTTTAAAGTTAAGTAAAGAGATACGAAAACCAAAATGTCTCGATACTTGCGAGTAGGCAAATGAATACTTATCTAGCGTGCCCCCAAAAATGCATTCATCAAAAATGAATGATATTATTTTTGATATCATAGTCGTAAAATTCGATTTTATATTTTCGAAGAGCGGCGAATTAGCCATTAAGTATCGGTATCGTGATGAATAATATTAATTTTTAAGATAATCTAACACTTTTATATAGATATGATGTGCAATTCTGCAGAAAGAGACGCGAAAATGGGGTCCAAAAAATAAAAAAAAAATTTTTGGGGCACACCTGCCATACCACATTTTTTTGGATCTTTGAGGGTTCCAGAACATCAGAAAAATGGTGTACACGCATTATCCGTCGCCAAACTTTTTTGCCGACCAAATAAATCTCGAATATTTTATGCGATTTTTCCCCTCCACTTTAAACCTCTGCAATTTAGTCCAGGACTGATTTACTCAAAGATTCAAAAAAGAAATTTTACTAGAAAGAAAAAACTTTAATTTGCTTTTTTGAACGATCAAAAATGTCGATTCCTTCAAAAGTTATAGCAGTTTGAAGTTTAGCATCGAAATGGCACAAAAACACATTTAAAGTCAGGACACCATTTTTCTTATATTATGGAACCCCCAAAGAACGAAAGAAATTTGTTGTGGTAGGTGTGCCCCACAAAAAAATTTTATTATTTTTTGGACCCCATTTTCGTGTTTTTTTTTGTAGAATTGCACATATATATATATGAGCTTCTACTTTTATGAGAACTTACTTATATGACTTTTGTAGGTGAACGTTATGAAAAATTGAATGTGAAAGTATTAACCGTTAACATGACATTAATACACTATATAAATAAGTAGTAATATTCATACTCATGACAGACCTCGCGATAACCTTCTGTTCATTATCTTTTATTATAATTTATTTATTTTCTGGAATTTACAAATGTCCGCGGAGTAAAACGAGAAATAATTATTTTTTACGTCGAAAAATTTTGAATTCATTCTGCTATGCTATATAAAGACAAAAAACTATTTTAAATCCTATCTTTTCAATACTCTCTCAAATTCTATCATAAAAACTAATATCCCAAAACCTCGACTACATTCTAAATAGCTATAATACTCCACACATCGACTAGCATCAAGCAAACCCAATAAACCAACCTTTCTCTACCTCCCCTCTCTCTCTTATTCAATTTATTTAAATAACCACGCGAACCCATAAACTCCCACCTGCACACACATGCTTCTCGCGGTCACGGGAGAGCGAAAAACGCGCGCGTTTTGCGAAATTCCCGGAGAGAGACGCGCCGCCGCGTGCGAAACGCGGCCGAGTATAGGAGTATATAGCTCGCATGCAGTACGCGCACGCGGACTGTGTATGTGCATGATGGTGCAGTCGTCGACGCGCGCGCCTGACGCGCATGACGATTATATACGCGAGTAAGTATATAGCGAGCTCTCGCGCGTACTTATATATGTGGCCGTTGCGACGAGTGTGCGGATTCGAGAGCAAGTCAAGAGAGGATAGGATATATGTTAGACGCAAGTGTATAGGTATAGAGGTTGACTATTTTGACGGTGGTATATTATATGGAGTTTTGAAGGGAAAATGAAGTTTTTAGGGGAGTCTTTTCTTTTTTTTTTGTTGTAGAAAGTTTTGCTTTTGTTTTCGCATGATTAGTTTTCAAAATGACAGGGCTGATTAAAGTTTGTATGCACTTTAAGATTATACGAAAGCATTAAATTTAGATTAATTGTAACTTGTAAATTAATTCAGTGATAAAAATAGTTAAGGGATTTAGAGGAAACGAAGAAGCCATTATTAATCTGTATAAATGCATAACCAAGGTTTAATAATTATCTCGTAGTAAAAAATATATCATTTTTAAGAACATGAAAAAAATAAATAATTTATACCTAAAGTAATACAAAATAAAAAATAAAATTCAAAATAAAAAAAGTAATTCTAAAACTAGAAATAAGAGTATTCAACTCTCAAAAACAAAAAAGGCTGTTATAGCAATAAAAATAGCTACATGGTATAGCACTAAAGACTTATAATAGTCTCTACCCAAAGAATTAAAAACTTTATAATATAGTAACAAAAATAATATGAAATACACATTAAAGAATAAGCTAAAAAATTATATAAAATCTACGTAAAATATATTTTATAACTACTGTTTTTGTTAAGGTTTTGAAATTTTATTTGTCAAATATTTAATACTTATAGATACTTAGTTTTTAAGTTAGTCTGTAAGTATACTTCTGTGGCTCCGAGGCATAACGACATAAGTCCATTTTTTTGAAAATCGGGAAAACCTTGGATTTTGTATCTTGAAA